>JAPMOB010210345.1:0-11252 GCA_029875015.1 Lepomis gibbosus | reverse complement strand
AACCAGCCCCAGGTGGCGGTAGAGAGCAAAAGTGTCACACACACATACACACTCCGTACCCATATTTTGTCACCTTGTGGGACATGTCAAAAAAAAGCTAGAGGCATGTCAGGGGAGCTTCCTGAGCTTGTTTAGAGCAAAATCCTTGTGGGGCCCACCATTTTGGGCCCCACACCGTCTTCGGGCCCCATGATGTTGGTGGGCTCCCGGTCATTGGGACTCACAAAGTAATAAATGCAAGTACACACACACACACACACACACACATTCATAGAGTGTATACATCAGTGAGCTACAGTAGCAACAGACATTGGGATGGTGGCAGATGACGGACAGGGGTGAGGGAGATGGGGAGGGTGCTTTAGAAGTGCTGAGCCCAGGAGATGAACACGTCCACTGCGAGACCACACACACACACACACGCACGCACGCACACACACACGCACACACACACTCACACAAACACCTGTTAGTCTGCTTGCTTTGGTCACAGCAGTTTACACAATAAACAGGTGGTCTGGTCTGCTCTCTCAGGCACGAGACGGAAACAAACTGAAATATAAACTGCTGTGTGTGCCTGTGTGTGTGTAAGTGTGTGCAAAGGCTCAATGATTATCTCTGTTACAACTACGATCAGAAAAAGCATCCAAGGATGTTGTCTGCCGGAAGGTTCCTTGTGTTCCTGTCCATGTTGAGTGAGGTAGTTTGTAGACATTGAATAATAGTTTAAAATTAAAATAAGTCAATCTCTTTAAAGTATGTAAATCATTTAGCAGACAACTTTCTCAAATTTAGTAATCTGGCACACTGAAAATCAGATCCACATTAATATGCGTCACATTATCATTGCATTGGCACTTGAATGCCTGTGGTGCTTAACTTCTCACCATGTGAATTTGACAAACATAAAGTAATGGTCATTGTGAAAGATAAAAGTAAGACAATTTTCAAAAGTCTAATAACACATATTCATATTGCATCCAGAAATAAATGGAAACCAACTTTCTAAAAGATGGCAGCATGGTTTGCAAAATGGCTGGCAGTGAGATAAAATTCTTTAGAAGCTATTCAGCATAAAGTGTTTTTTAGTTAAACAAATCCAGATGCTCAATGTTTACTTCATCATTTCTCACTGACAATGCTTTGTTCCAAGATGCCAAAGTCTTCCAGAAAGAGTGTGTAGCTGGATCTTTTTCCAAGAGGAATATGTTGAAGATGATGAGGTAAATATTAGACTATTCTTTATTCCAATCATTTTTTCTTGAGACATGGATTATAAGATATCCCTTGAAATTGGACAATATTTTTTCAGACCTTTTGGAACCTGGTCTTAGTAACTAAATAAGTTTGAGTGAAGGCTGAGATGAAACTATGAAGATAAACTTTGTGTGTTTTGTGCATTTTAAGAGAGGCTTAATGATATTGGTAGTTTAATGTTTAGGTTGAACTCTTTCTTTTAACTGTCCACAGATAAGAATGTGAGTTGGTGAACAGTTACTTGGATATACTGGAGGTTTCCCTTGTATTTCATTTTTTAAAAATCTTATTTTCCCAGGCTATAAGGTTGTTTTCAGTTGGACTATGAGATGTTGCTTGTCTTGCACAATAAATCTCTCTCAGCACCTTAACTCACTCCTATATAAAATTTTTGGATTACGCATCTGTTTTAAACATGCCTGCTGGTCAGGAAAGTACTTTGCTTACTCTTATGGAAAATAGACTTTTTTAGAGGAATGGATTTTGGATCCAGGCCAGTTAAAATAATTTATTTATAACGGTGTTTTCGTATGAATTGCTGCTGTCTGCCAGACTTATCGTCTTTCAAAGGGCAGAGGCTGTTTAATGTTTGATGTCTGGTAGTTTGTAGCCGTTTAACTGAGCCGGAGGGGAATGAAGCTGGTGTGTAGGCTGTCAAAACAGTACGTGTCAATGAAATGCTCTTGGAATCTGATTTGTGAATTATCACTATCAATATTTGTTGTGGTAAAAATCACAACATATGGAAACATATTCATGCTTTATAGTAGATATTTTTTACAACCTACATTTCTCTTAGTAGCCTCATCAAACGAGTTTATGTATGTTTTGAAATTGTCACCATTGTCAAGATTTTCACCCTAATTCTGGTATCAGTGTTGCTGAAATGTATAACCTACTGAGCTTTAAGAGGCTTTTGAATGGTTAAGTACAACACCTGTCCTTTAATTTTCCTACTTTAACTAAAACATAATCTGCTTCTTTTGGCAGTGACATTACTTGCTTTTGCCCATCAAAAGTAGATGGTATCAGCTAGCTTTCCTGTGTTCAATGCTTTCCCTGTGAGCAAGAGAGTCTTGCTCTTTCTCCCAGGGAGACCTCTAAGTACCTCCAAGAGAGACCTCTAAGTATCTGCTGGTCAGCAGAAGGAGGGAATGTGATAGTGACAGGTGCAGCCACCTAAAATAGGAGAGGAGTGGAGGGGGAAGGCCCAGAGCAAAGTGGTAGAGGTAATGGAAGGAGAGAGAGAAAAGAGGACTGCAATGAAATAATAAGAGTACAGAGAAAAAATAGGAACAAGAGGAGTACATCGAAAGAAATAGTGTGGAATGAGAGTGAGAATGATAAAGAGAAAGATAGAGACAGCAACAAAAGCATGTGAAAAAAGAAAAAAAAGACAAATCTCTAAACTGTCGTCTGTGTGCAGATTTATCAGCAGTGATTCACTGAAGCACAATAACTTTTCTGTCTCGAGCTACCTATAACTTTTGTACTTACATAACATAATCTAAAAAAAGTCAGTCATCCGTACCACATTAGACATATAACTCAGAGCAGAGACTCACACATGCACAGATAGACTGCAACGACACCTGCATTAATTCAGCAGTATGAAAAATGTTTTGCAGAAGTTTGTTTCCTAACATGTAGCCTATGTTGTTTAATTTTATATTTAGTTTTAAATTAAATAATTGTTGCATTGTTGTTTGGTCTGCTGCAGGGACATTTCCTGTAATGTTACTATAAGTCATCATAAATGAAATTCCAAAAAAAGAGACATTTAAATGTTTCTTATGAGTATTCAGTGTATGGTGCACTACAACCATAATATTATAATATATAATATCATTTATTGTTACAGATGATAAGTAGGATTGAGAGAAAAGAGAAGAAAAGCGATTCCTCATGACTATACAGTATATCCACCTCGTAAATCTTAGTGCTGGCCTGGACTCCAGGCCTAGGTTGCACCTTAACCTTTTTTTTTAGTGTTAAATACAAAACAAAACCGAAGTGTATCCCATCCCTCCTGTCATCTTCTAATGCCTGGAAAGACAGGAGAACGTGTTTTCTCAGTTTCTCTGAATGACAGTAGAAAACATGTAACTTCTCCAGTACTAAGTCTGTATCTGTTGACACTGTGGTGAGTTAAAGAGATGGTTTGGCTATTTTAGAGAGGATATATAAGACATGGTGTGTAGGCCTGGTGTTTACTGTATGTAACCTAAACTCTGAGCCAGACCATTATATTCACACTTGGTGACTCTTTTCATATCCTCAGGCAGCACAGACCCATTACCTTTCATCTGCAGTGTCGAGAGATGTGTTGAACGTTTTACAGGGATAGGAGAAAACATAATGATGATTTAGAAGAATAAGGATGTCACAACGCTCTTCAAACTGCAGTTTGTGATGGAGGATCCTGACTGTGCACCTGTATAGTCTCTTAGTTTTCAAAGGGAAACCCCACAATTACTCTCCTCTCTGCTTTATTGAACTGTTTCTGTCCTCCACCCACACACAGTGCAATGTGCTGTCCCTCACTCTTTTTATGTCTGCAGAAATATAATCAATGTCCTGAGGTGGCCTGCATCAGCACACTTTGATCAGAGCATCAGGCAGAAATCTGGGTCATAAAGAAAGAACGGACATGTTATTCAGAGTGATTTGATGATGGGGCAGGCTATCTGTGGCATGGATGTGGAACGGAAGAAAGGTGTAATGCTGTTGATATATTATAAAAATCTTGTTTATTGTACCAACATGCAGGTGAAAGTCAAGCCAGGGAATGAACTTTTTGGAGACTACAACAGTGACTAATAGATTTTAAAGCCACCAACTCCGGTTTCACAGTTTTGCATGTCATATTTAACAGTCAACAAGTCCTGAACCTGCTTGTGGAGAAGACAGTTCTTTATATCAGCAGAATTTGTGTTCAGTTCCCATGATAGCATAAGTTGATACACACAACAGGTTACCAGATAAACTGATATTATCTCTCTCACTTGGAAACCATATATGAATCCAATGCTCAGTTGCCCCACCTGTCTCTCTGAATTTGAGCATATCATCCATAAACACAAGTGTCACTGCATGCACGCCTGTCTTACCCCTTACTTTATCAGAGCATGTGAGGATCGGAAGGAGAGTATATCTCTCACCTGCTTGCTTGTTTGCTTCCTGTTTAGGGTGGGCAGCGTGCCTGCTTGTCTGGGGAACCCTGGCTACCCTCTGTCTGCATGTGGGCCCTAGAGAATATACAAAGGTGTCTGCTTTCAGGCCCTATCTGTGCCCCAGGCTGTAAATCTCTGTTGCATTACACACTCTATTTCCACACACTAGTGTGGTTGTTTGTGTAACTGTCTGTCAATTTACATCCAATTGTCTCTACCTCTCCCTTTGACCCCGAACATCCACATAGCCCAGATGCTTCGGCCGCCAAGTCCAAACATGGTTTGGCTGTAACCCTACACCCACCATGTTGATGGGACATCAAATGCGTTTCATGCACGCATGTTCGCCTACTGTCCACATATAAGATCAGTGGGTCAGGTGGGTGATAATCAGCACATCCTGACTCAATACTGCCTACCTTTCTTGGCATCAGATATAATCATGTGAGATTAACAAATAATCAGGAGTTATGGTTGGCTTACTATAAAGCATCAGGTGCACATCCTTCAAATCCTGAAAGCTGCCTCTATTAATATAATGGTGAGTAAAGCCCAAAGGTTCTCCAACTCAGCTTTTCACGTGGTCAAATTGGAAGTGATTCACACAGTGTGACTCTTGGAAGGACACAGCTCTGTAGTTGCTGATGCACTTGACAGAGTCTGAGTGTGCTGGCAAATGCTGGCTGAGGCTTATGTGGTTGTCTCAGAATCAATTCTGTGGACAACCGTTTTTTAATTATAATTAAATAAGAACATGCTAAAAAAATTATTTACATATGTACATATGAAAAAGTAATGAAGATAATGTTAGTGAGATCATTTTTGCAACTCTGAGGCCAGAACCTGAACCCTTAAACTCTCACAGTCCTCCTTTGGGTACTCTGCCTTTTTGATGTTGCCTACATTGGTAGGGTGACTGAAGCAGAGTAAGTCTGCCATGTGAGACTGTGGCTGTAGAAATATATGAAGGCCAATGGGTAGGACTTCTGTATAATGTAGGGACATATATCGTCTACAGTTGTCATCTGATCGCACATCTTGTCTCGGTGTAGTGAGTCACTCGGTTACTTCATTCTGCTTTTAGACGCGGACAGGCTCAGACATATCTCCTTAATGGGGACTGCGGTCTGAGTCTGCATGCACTGTCCTCAAAACATGGCTAGTTTAGCCCATTTTACCCTTCTCATACAGCTCAGTTGAGCTGAGTTTTTTTCTGTGACCTTACAATTTCACTGTGGTGATGCCTGGTCTCAGAACAGTTGTAATTTATATTCAGTCCCAATAAACAAAGTTACTGGTCTAAAATTCAGCTTTGACATTGTGCCATGAGTGGCAAGTATGTTGTACGAAGGAGCTAAAGAAGACATTTCTCCGCTTTGTTTTACCATTGTTGAGAACTTCTCTCTTCTCTGTTTTACACAATACCTCTGAGATCCACTAACTTTTTAAAAGTCATGTTTGTATGGTTCATTTACAGATTTAGTAAAACTTGGGTTGCATATCATGTCTGCAGTTAACGAGAGAGGGCACATTGCTCCACTTTCCAGAGTGCAAAGCAGGGAACGCAAGGACAGGACAGAGGAGACATTTCAAGGCTGAGGAGAGATAGATGATAGCCCAGCCAAAGGAAGAGGGGACACTCTTCAGCCAAAGAAACACTAGAGGCCTCTGGGTATAAGAGAGGAGTAGATATTATGAGGTCACTGATCTGCCTCACTTTCCATTTTCCTGCTGTGTGCCATAAACACAGACATGCAAACTCCTGTGCTGCCCTCTTCCTCGCTTTCAAGTGGCATACCCTTTCTCCTAAATACTAAGTCATGACACATCAGCGGTGCTGTAACACCAGGGCAAGACAGTGAGGAGGTCAAGAAGGAATGATTCATTAATTGTAAGAAGAGAGGAGAAAAGTTAGGAACCTGTCCAGAACTGTAGAGAGGAATATTAGTCAGGTTAAGTGATGGTTCCCTTTGCATAATCACTGAGTTGAAGTAACAGCTGAGAATGTTGCGTGTCAGGTGTGGGTTTCACAGGGGAGGGGGTGTTTATTGCTGCATTTACACCGGCCTCTGGAGGGTTCAGGCTTTGACAAATTACAGCGTGTTAACATTCTGCTTGTGAAATTGAGTTGTGTGTATCTATTGTGCTGGCCCTTACTGAAAGGAGCTGTTTGCAGTCTTCTTAACTGGCCATTTAAAAGATTATATCAGCTTAGCTTCTATTGCTTCTTAACTACAAATTGTGTCATTTATGTCAGTTAACTACAAATTATGTTTCAAGATTGTTTATTTGTGAATATTTTGCAAGTATTTCTGTTCAGATTTCAGATTTTTACAATGCATTCGATTGCGTTTTCTACTTTGCAGGCAGCCATGGGTTTTTCAAATTAATTTCTGAATGATATGAATATCACAGCATGATGATGTCTGTGTTCATATCATACACGTTATTTTATTGTTGTATGGTGTACAGTTTGAATCAATTTGAAAAGTCACCATTGCATTATGTTGCAATGACATAGCGTGTACAAAAATAAAAGTTATGGATTACACAACTAAAGTGAGTATAAAGAATTTGTTAATTGATATCAACACACTTAAAGTAAGAAAATGCATTAAAACATCTGTAACAATATAGCATGGTTTGCAAAACCATCAGCAGCAATGGGAAGTATAGTGATTTATTTATTTTATTCACTATATATGTCTGGGTCAGAAAGTATGCAGTCTAACAGTGATGATGATGCTTAAGAAACTCTGGTAGGTTCAATAACTTGAGTCAAAGCGTACATAAGATATACCATATAACTTCAATAGTCTCCTGGTTGCACATAAAAACAACATTTTAGTCATTGTGTACTGTACAAGTTACTATTTTTATTGTATTCTATTTTTCTATGATGTTCTGTAGACAAGTTTTTCTTCTGCACTCCTTACGAAGCACGTCACCAAAGTCATTAAAAGGTCCGTATTGTACCCAACAATGCTTGCAAAGTCAAGCCACTTATATTCAAGAAGTGCTAGCAACCAACATCAAAAATCTAATCTAAAAGAAATAAGTGTGTGGTTGAAAGCCCAAATTAGTAGTTTGAGCATAAAATGGCGTGTCCCAAAAGTAAAAGGTTTGTGTCCCTAAGTGTTTGTTTGTATATTGGGTGCAGGGTGACCAGGTTGTTCTGCAGTGCACTGCCACCGTCCTGAAGGAACAGATTAAGCTATGTCTGTCCTGCGAGGGCTTTGGGAACCGTCTCTGCTTCCTGGAAACCACGTCCAATGCTCAGGTAAGATGCTTGTATCCTTCCCCGTTTTTTTTGGTGTGTACTGTATGTAACCTTGTTTTTATTGACTTTGTTTTATCTCTGTGTTATTTTTACGCTTGCAGAATGTGCCTCCAGACCTGGCTATATGTACCTACATTCTGGAGCAGTCCCTGTCGGTCCGCGCTCTGCAGGAGATGTTAAACACGGTGGAGTTGACCGAGGTAGGATTCAAAAACAGAAAGAAAGAGATGATTGATGGATAGAGGAATATATGGAAAGGGGAAGGAGACCTTTCCTTTGCAGAGATGTGCTTTAGATGAATATGTAGGGTTGCCCCGAGAACTCAACACACTGCAACTTAAGAAAACACATTCAAACAGACAAAACACAAGCAAATTAATAAAACATCTTCATTTTGAAAATACACTGCAAATTGAGAAACTTATGTAAGAAAGATGTGTTTAACTTAGCTTAGCACAGAATTGGAAACTTAATTAAAGGTGCACTATAGTCCTTTTTACATGTTGCACAGTATTTACAAATCTAGCCTAACCTTGGGATATATTTTCTTGTAACAACAGCACCTCAGAAGTCCTGTCCTCATTGTGAAGTTTGTAGCTTTGTGGTCTTGATGAACTTTTATATAACACGTTTATAAGACTATTTAGGAGCTATCTGAAGACATATTGGCTATGTTCACACTGCAGGCCTTAATACTAAATTCCAATTTTTTTCTCTTTTTTTTTTGACAGTTCACATTATTGCTTAAATGTGGCCCATATCATACTTAAGTGTGAATTGTCCGTGGCACAACATGACACGCAGCACACTGTGGAACACAATTTAGCTCCAGTTAGGTCATACTTGCTAACCCTCCCAAGTTTCACGGTAGACTCACGTTTTTTAATGTCCTCTCATGTGTCACATTTCTCCCGAGTTATGACAAGTGTTCACAACTTTCTGTTCTTTTTATTACAGTTTCTGGCGCTGTCGCATCGCCCCCACAACTCACTACCTCTCTTTATCTCTTTCTCTCTCTCTCCACTGTGTCCGCACAGACAAGTAGCATGCACATAACTCAGAAGAGAGCTTGTAGTCTGGATTTCGGGTGTAAGAGCAGATGATAGCGAGGTAGAGGAGGAAGAGAGCCACATGTTTAATAATGGCTCCTCTAGAGTGACGTCAAAGTCGCATCAATTCTGACCTGAGTGTCAGGACTCAGGTCGCATTTAAAAAGATCCGATCTGTATTGGATTTGGACCACATATTAAATTGGCCCAAATCCGAAATGGAAAAGACCAGATTCCATGTGACTTGGCCTGTTCACATTGTCATAAAAAGATGAGATCTGGGTCATGCTTTGGCCTGCAGTCTGAATGTAGCCATTGAGGCTGTATTTCTCTTCATCTGTCTAGCCTACTAAGGTGCAGGATCTTTCTCTTGTTTTTGACATTTGCTATTGATTCTTCATGTGACTGTGGGTAAGAGAGCAACCTAGCATATATTTCCTAAAGATAACTTATGATATTATTGTGAATCATCTTTAATCTGCTTACCCCATCTTACATCCATTTTGTATTCCATTATTCTAATAATATATTACATACAAGATATATACAGTATATGCAAGATTTAGCCTTATAGATGATACGTTTTTTTTTGTGTTTCACAACTGATTATAATTAAAAATATTTGCTTTGTTTTTATGATTGTATTTACTAACATTACTGAAACATGTAACAGCAACATGTTATTCCATGTTTTCAGAAAATTGGGTTTGATATCAGTTTCTAGTCCTTTGTTTCTTTTTTTTTTTTAAATTTCGGCTTCTTTTTTATAACATATGCATCACAGATTAGACCTTTATAGATCAATGCAATAACTCCAGTTTGGCTTTGAAGTTCATCATAAAACATACTATACATTATTATCCTTCAGTCTATGTCAGCAGCATAGATGGACTTTTTCTTTGCTTTTAATTTATGATTTTTTGTACTTATTATCTGACACCCCCTCCCCTTCTTCTTGCTCGCTGCCAAGCAGGCAGTCGATTTGGACAAATGGGTATGTCTGTTAACATGTCTTATTTCCTGTAACGTGTCCCAACCAACCTGGCAACTGTCCTCGTTCCTGTCCTGCTGCCCACTGGATGTCTTATTGAATGAAATAGTGCTGTATCATTCACATGTCTCAATTCATATCTGTTTAGCCTTCACCCCAAGGTGGTGATTGCTCTGTACACATGTCATTCATTTTTAGAGACAGTAACTGATGGGTTCCATATAAACAAGTCCATTGTCTTTAGATTCATCATTTATGTTGAGCTGCTCTTTATCTACTAAAACTGCCTAGGTCTTGGTAAGCTTAAAAAAAATACTTTATTGAAGCATTTGATTAGTGTGACTAAAATTAGCTAAATCTGCTTAAAAGCTAGTGTCAAAGCTGTAGAATAGTATTGTGTGCATGCACTTATGTACTTTTTTCTAATAAGTTCACCTGTATTAGCTATGAATTATCTATCCCAAAAAAAGTAAATCTAGGTGTCACAATGCATTATTCATTTGCATTTCATGCAGAACTATCCCCAGCACATTTATCCTCACGACATTATCATACATATTGCCATACCTTGTATGATATTGTTCCTTTTGTTTCAGCACATTGTTATTTGTAAGTCTTTGATGATGTCAAGCAAATCCTGTTCTCCTTTTTATACAGAATATGTTTTCACACTGCTGCCAAAAATGACTGTAGTTAGTGAAGCCACTTCTAACTTTGCTTACTTTTAAGACATCTAAAGACAATCTACACATTATGTAAACATTTAAATGGCTATTTTTCTTAGTTAGTGGATAACTTGCCAAACATAGGTTCTGAAATATTTGCAGCCATCTATTGTAGAAATCTAGGTTTGATGAAGTCTCGCTGAATCATCAGGCAAGCTTTTATAGGCTGGCAATTTTGCATCAATGTTAAACAATCATATAGTAAGAAATCCATCAACATATTTATCAGTTTACCAATTTACAGCAACCTTAAACAACCAGAATGCAAAGCAATCACAAGAGTTGTGATGTTTTTAGTATAACATGCTTTTTAAAAACTCTCTTTTTGCCTTTATTATGTTATCTATAAAGTTTAGTTTAGTTTAGTTTATTTGTTTAGCACGTTTAGTACAAGTACAGAACAATGCAAGGAGGGAGCGAAGCCAGACTAGGCTTGTACAGAGTTCCACTCCTATTCCTATTAACTCACAAGATATGCAGACTAAGCATCAAAGAAGAAGAAAAAAGAACAACAACAACAAGAAACAGAACACACAAAACAAAAAAAAGTGAAAACAAACAATAAAAAGCAATTCAATACAAACAAACAATACTTAGAAAAAACTACATAAAGGCATCAAGCTAGCAATAGTAAATTCTTCAAATGCTTTTTAAAAGCTGAATAAGAGGACATTGATCACAACGATGGACTTAACTTACTCCAGAGCTTAGGACCTCTAAAAGAAATATTAAATTGATGTCTTGTAGTTCGTGTGATTGGTAAGACTAAGTTATTAT
>JAPMOB010210344.1:0-22248 GCA_029875015.1 Lepomis gibbosus | reverse complement strand
CACACACACACACACACTAAAGAAGTGTTAGACTCCCTGAGCTCAGTTCAAGTGTAGAAACCCTCATGTAGTGTATTTAGATTAAATACAGTTCAGGTTTAGTAATTTCAAATCATTGCTCAGGATACAGAAAATACAATCTGTGCACCTATTACTCCTTTCTGCTGTTTTATTTTTTTTATTAGATTTATGTAGAAACCAACTCATTTGTCTACTGTAACATAAATACCAAGGCAGTACATTTACTAACTTGTGCATCAGTATGAATGAGAGCCTGCAGCGTCTCTTTTTGCCGTCTCATCTGCTCCATCTCCACCTCCTGTCTCTGCCTCTCCTCTGCCTGCTGCCTCAGCGCCTCCCTCTGCTGCTGCAGCTCTCGTCTCTGCCTCTCCTCTGCCTGCTGCCTCAGCTGCAGCGCCTCCCTCTGCTGCTGCAGCTCGCGTCTCTGCCTCTCCTCTGCCTGCTGCCTCAGCTGCAGCGCCTCCCTCTGCTGCTGCAGCTCTAGTCTCTGGTTCTCCTCTGCCTGCTGCCTCAGTGCCTCCCTCTGCTGCTGCAGCTCTAGTCTCTGCCTCTCGTCTGCCTGATGCTTCAGCTGCAGCGCCTCCCTCTGCTCCTGCAGTTCTCGTCTCTGCCTCTCTTCTGCCTGCTGCCTCAGCTGCAGCGCCTCCCTCTGCTCCTGCACTCGTCTCTGGACTTCCTGCAGCTCTCGTCTCTGCCTTTCGATGTCGTCCTCTCTGGAGCTTAAGGATCCAGTTTGCAGGGAGCTGTGCAGCAAGATCCCAGGCTTAACAGTTGTATGGCATGGAACCAGAGGTGCATCATGTGTGAGGCTAACGGCTTGGATAGAATCAGAGGTTGGCTGGAGAGGGATGCTGGTTGAGTGATGTGTTGTAAAGTGTTTGTAAGGCAGTCGCTGTGTAGTGACCGAAGTGGGTCTCGCTCTCTTTGGAAGGTGTTCTGTTACTCTCTCCATTATTTTGTCAGTCAGCCAGGCGGTGGTAGCTGGTCTCTGCTCCCTGGAACTGTTTGAAATGGACTGTACTTCATCCGGTAGCAAATTGGTGCCAACAATCAAACTGGAGCCAGCAAGACTGGGAGGTGAGGACATTGTGTCAGACTCCTTTGTGGGAACTTCCACAGAGGTTTGTGGTTTGGCATGGGTGTCTGCCGGCACTGCACAACTTGTATGGAGTTGCAGAGGAGTTGGAAGATGCACAGACTGAGCACTCTGCAGAGACGGGTGAATGAGGCCTGGAGGCATGACAGTGGGCAGCAACGATGTGGCGGTCATGTTGTAACGAATTTGTAGAGCTCGCTGGTATTCCTCCAGGCGTTGGCGAGCAACTTCTACTGACCTCTGGTGAATTCTAAAATAAATTAAAATAAAAATAAAAGGCCAAGTCACTTTTATTCATACAGTCAAATATTACAAACATTACTCAAGTTTTACAAGTATGCTGTACAGCATTCTCTATCCTAATAACTAAAAGTAACATTATGAATGATGGTTGAGTTGTTTTGTCATCTGCTCAGAATAACTGCATGTTAAAGTGGTGTAAGTGACTGGATAACCACAAAAAAGTAGTAGTAGTAGGCCTCAGAAACACACCTGTTTTGCTCCAGCAGCCGCTGTTGGTATTCTTTAATCCTTCTGGTGTGGTCATCTTCACCTGCACAAGGCACCAGCTGTAGAGTGCAGAGGAGGAGGTAACAATAGGTGCGTTTGAGATTATGGCGGCTGACTTGCACAGACTTCATAGTCTAATGTGAGCTGCAGGTGACTGCAGGGGCGGGGTATGAAAACGGCGCCGTAAAGTCGGACACATTCTACCTGTGTGAGCTTACTGTGAGCTGAGATCAATGACTGATCTCGTGGCAATTGTAAAGAAAAATGCCGCGAGACTAGGCAAAAGTGTGGTTCCAACTTTGTGCAGCCTGAGAAAAGAAACTGCAGCCGCCGGACTCGGTGCCTGCAATCACCTTGCTTTTAATGTGACATGGTGACGTTTTGCAGCGCCGGCTAAAGTCGGACACGATTTCTAACCAGCATGCCTTATTTTAAGTCCAGCATGCATCACGTTAAGTCAGCGCTGCGCAGCGCCGCATGAAGTCAAACGCACCTAATTATTCAAGACTGAAGCAACTGTAATATGTTGAATACATAAAATAGGATATCTTAAAAGATACCTGTAAACATTAGAGTTTGACAGGGCTCTTGAGAATGGCATATACTATAATTTGGACCACATAAAATTGAAAAACATCTCTTATCTACCAGGCAGATCACTAACACAGAATGATACATTCAACAATTGTGAGTTGACATTTAAGACAAAATGAGAAAGGCTACCTCAGTGGCTAGACCAGGGGGGACAGAGGTGACTTTCTGGTCATGGACATGTACTTCTGTTTGGTTAATAGGTACTTCCTGGGTCACTGCAGCCTTTAGATGTTCTCTCTCCTGCTGGGCCTCAATCAGCATCTGCTCTAATTTGGCCTTCTGCTCTTCTAGCTCTTGGAGCAATACGACCTGCTGCTGCTTCTCCCTCTCGAGCTCCTCTTCCTGGACAAAAAAAGGTTTGAGAACAGTGTCTGTTGCCAAAATTCAATCACACATTACCTATAAGGTTGATCATAAACCCACTTTTCAGCTAAGCTGCAATATTGACGATATATCCAATGTGAGTCAGTTGAAAAAATAACCTTTGAGGTATGATTTGTCTTAAAGATAACACAAGTTGAAACTTTGCAGTTTGAAAAATAAGAGGCCACATAATAAAATCTGTCTAGTTCCTGGACCAAGGCAAGCAGGTACTTCTCAGTCTGCACCTCCTCCTCCTGTGAAATGCAGTCTTCTGAGGATTTCCCCTCGCTGCAGCCCTGAATGTGGCTCCTGTGTTCATCTTTAGTTTAGAGGGTTTTTTTTAACTAAAGGACGTCTTCAGATGTCTTCCCCAAAAACAGAGAACCAAGCTCTGAAGTCTCTTCTAAAAAAAAATAAATAAATAAAAAAACCTGACTAACCTGCCCAACACACCCCTGCTTTATATAGAGGCTGGACTAATTAAGTAATGACAAACACCTGGATCAATACATTTTAACCAATCACAAAAACACATGCCATTGGAATAACAATATAAGCAGACTTTGGTTCAATGACTACTGATTAATGTGATTTTGTAAAATTAGGATTAGGGTTGTTGTGAGCAGGTTCCGCTAGCTACCGGTTTTAACTATTTGTTGTCAGTTAATGTAATGAAATGCAAAAATTAACACAATTAATTGTTATGTCTGTTCCTATGCATAACTGCACAATTGGGCTGAATGATTTTGAAAGAATTATAGAAAAATTGTGATGGCTGATACCAAACAAAGACGTTTTCTTATGTTTGTATTATATGATTAGTAGCCCAGGACATCTCTGCAGCATGATAATGTTTTATTTTGACACACATCTAGACTTTAACAAATTGTGCAGCTGAAATTTGAAAATTGCAGTAGACCATATTGCTTTTTTGAGAAAATTTCAATTAACTGTTCATCCCTACAGCATACTGCATGTTTCCAATGTCTCCACAATATGTTCATACAATATGATCTATCAACTGTCAACGGATATACAGGAGACATAAGAGCCCAACCAATATCGGTATATATAGATTTTTTAAAACTGGATTTTGAAATACAATCCATTGGGTGATATTCTTCTTTTATCATTATATTGTACATTTTGTGAAGCTATGAGACCTCACCAAAATAACATGATATAATGCAGTTTAAAAAAAAAAAACTTTATTGTTATCTGATTTATCAGCCAATACTATTGGCATGCCAGTTCATCAGTAGGGCTCTAGCACACATATTTAAATCTGGTTAAATATGTGTTTAACGCTTGTCTAGGAGCAGCAGCACATATTGCTCCTGACCTTTACATTTGAAATTATTCCTGCTCTGCAGCAAACAAATGGGAATCAGGATGTACCCTTTTCTTTCGTTCTTCTTCAAATTGATGAATTCTGTTGGCAAGTGCATCAGGAAGTACAATATCTGCTGCAGTTGACTGATCTGTTGCCTCCGATGCTGGTGGAATTAAATACAAAAATTATTATTATCTTGCAAAAACTAAATAGTGATCATTATCTGGAAAACAAAACTGGAAAAGTTTTTCATTATACTACAGTACAGTCTTTCATTGCTGGTGTTTTATTACAGTTGCAGTTAAATTGCAGTTTTACCTGGTGGTGAGTGGACAGACGATTTGTCTTTCTCCTCGCTGGTCAGAGACCCTGTGTCGATGGTTGTGTCCCTCTCTGGGATCTGATCGGTGATGGCGGTTGGTGAATCGGCTGCAGGCACATGACTTTCGTGGTCAGTCCACTGGTTCCTCTGGCTCCTGATACGATCCAGGAGTTTCTTTAACGCTCGTCTAGGAGCAGGTTTGGAGGGCTCCACTGCAAGAAAAAAACAAAATGCTGAATGCAGTTTGAATCAATTATGACAAGATTATAATGTAAGAAAAAAAGACAGATAGTTTGCAGGGCTGTAACTATAAGATACTTGTTCTTGACTGAAGAATTTACATAAATGGATATAATATTACAATAAACATTTTTAACAAATGTAACAACCCTAAACTAATGAGGTCAGGTTTTCTGTGTATCTGGTGCTTCTCTCCACCTTGAGCAGACGTTTCCTGCTCAGTGTCATGTTGTGTGTTTTCTGTTCCCGATGTGACAGTTTCATCTAGTGTGACGTCCAGCTCTTGGTCCTGGCTGCCTGTCGACAGTGCTGGCAGAGGTTCAGGCACAAGCTGGACCACCAGGTCACCTTTAACCCCTGGGATCAGACACAGTAGGTGTTTAAAGAGGCTCCATTAAATCTTGAAGCTATTTTACAATGCAAAAATACAAATAAAGCAACACATTGACAGACTGGTACCTTCTGGCTCTATATTTGGATGGTTTTAAGCTAAGCTACAATTACTGAAAACCGGTGACACATCCTTTTTTCAAAATACATTCATAGCAAATTACTACACTGCTGAACAGTCCTTACTCCTCTCTCCAGTATACATGTCCTCAAAGGCAAACTCCATCTCCCTTTGGAAGTCCTCCCTCGTTTCCTGTCTCTTGTAGAGAGGCTGGAAGATCTGAGCAGGCATCTGTGACACCTGTTGTCTCCTCCTCAGCAGGTCTGTCTGCTGCAGGTGCTCCAGTTCAACAAGCAAGCGCTCACGGTCCTAAAGGAGAGCATCAAAAAAAAAAAAAAAATCAGGCACAAAATGCTATAGTGATATTGAAAACACTTAGCATCTGTCAGATACATGTGAACAATTGGTTCCACCAAGTAAGTTGTACCTGCACGAGATGTTCCCTCCTCAAAGCCTCCTTCCCTCTGAGACGAGCCTTCTCAAGTTGCTCCTCTCGCCTCCTCTTTTCCTCCCTCTGTAAGTCCTGCAGTCTCCTCGCCTCCAGCTCAGCTCCCTCATGGGCGTTTGGCTGCACACACATAAACAGGTTAGACAACTCAGATAGGAGGGGGACTAAAACCATGGGCTTAAGTGCATAAAATAATCGGAGGGCTCACCTGCTCTGTATCTCCTTCTCGGTCCACTGTAGTCTCAGGCATGTGGTAATGCGTGGCAGCAAAAGCGCTCACATCAGATTTCTTTACTACATGTGGCTTCTTGAAATCGATGTTCTGCTTAAGCAAGAAAAAAAAAGGTACCTTGACTTCACCCAGAACTGTTCGACTTGTGTTCTAACACCACACAATCACTTCAGATCACACACGTTTGATTATTGATTGATTCATTTTTTGTTTAGTTTAGCTTATATGCATATCCTGTCTCTCTTAGGCTTTTTTCCCCACTATTTTTTTCCTCTCTCACATATTTTCTAACATGGTAGCAACACAAGATCAAGCCTAAGCCAAAACAAACATGATTTGTGAATAGCCATATGAATCCACAAACAGACTAACCTGGTCCAGACTTCTGAATCAACAACCACATTTCCAATTTCTACAGCAATTCAAATAGATTAAAGAATAATGAAGAGATACCAAACAGCAATTCAGTCTGACTATCAGGCTACAAACAGACAAACATCTTAAGATGTGTCATCTTGTTTTGTTAACATTGTTAATTTGACTGATTGTTATCATAAACTAAACTGTGTCCTACCAAATCCAGGTGGTCTATTAGGCCATCTTAGAACAAGAAAACAGTGCGTAATTATTATTAAAGTGAAATCGTGAAAATCACCTGAATGGGGTTTGGAGGAGGCGGTGGGAGGCTGGCTACTTTTGCTGATCTTTCCTTTTCTGCCTGTAGTGCCTTCTTCCTGGCATTGATGGACCTACAGAAAAGCAAAGCAAAATTATTGTTCTGTTAATTTGGTAATTTGAATATAATTGATATGATTGTAAATGCCAATGTTTGTGATGTTGCTCACCGGCTGTGCCTCAGATGGTCTTTAAGCTTCTGTGATTTGAGCTCCTTCAGGGCTTCTTGATAACGCTCTTCTGCTTTGGTGTGATTTTCCTCCTCTCTCTGAGCTATGGCTGTCAAGTCTGGTTCCTTTTGCATATAATCATAATGACCACACACAAATCTAATGATTTGTATAACGTATACATCTTCAAGTCAAACTATTAAAGTGATGGTTTTATTGACATTTTGGTTTAAGATGTGTTCCTTGGTTTGGCCTTTAATTATCTGTTTCAGTGTCTCCAAATTCATCTTACATCAGTGACTAAATGTCACTAAAGGCTGTAACAGTTTCATTAACAGGTGTTTAGTCATCATTCAGTACCAGAAACTTTAGTTAATACAGACACAGTACAGATTGTTGTATCGGAGCTTTAGATGTTATATTACGTTTTCTTTTGCACTCCTGTGTCCCTGACCGAGAAGCTGGAGGCTCTCCTGGTATAACATCTGCAGTGTGTGGAGTTTCTCCCTCTGCTGTCGCTCCCAGTCCTCCCTCAGCTCTTCCTCCAGCTGCTCCAGCTCACGTTGCCGTCTTTGCTCAACCTCTCTGCGGATCTGCAGCGCGATGTACCGCTGCTGCTCCCGCACCTATATGTACAAATATATACATGCATACTCAGTCTTAAAACAAAATCTGATTTTGAAAAATATCCAGAGGGGTGTTTTTCATAAAGGTGGCTCAAAAAAGAATACAAAAAGATGTATTGTTAAATGTGTGTCATAAATTATAACATCAAACTGCACTAGGACCAAGCTCCTTTATAAAAGCAAATCTGAGCTGATCAGATTCACTCTAGCCTGGTTTCAGAACTGTTTGTCATGACTTTGAAACAGAGACTAGAGACAGCAAGCACAGATCTCATAAGTTCATAGTAAAAAAAAAAAAAAGACAGACTTAAGAGAGCAGCCGCAGAATACATGATATGGCGAGTAAAATATTACAGCAAAAATGAACTTAACCCCTGCCAAAAACACCTTCTTATTTTTAACAAACAGATTTCTTGGTATTTGTTTCTTTAATTTCTGACATTTAAAGAGAATAAATTGTAAAACGGCTACTTACTATAAAGAGATTTAAAAAGTTTTGAGGTATGCTAAAGATAAAACAACCCATGTCAAAACAGACTCATGATCACAGTGCAACAGTAGCATTAGGCCTGGCCTAACTGATAATCTCTTTTAATGAAACAGCCATTGTGTTAAATCTGTACGTCTGTCAGTAACGTTATATCATTAAAAAGTGGAGCAGAAAGCCTGTTGTTATTATCACCAAACATTAACGTTAGTTACCTGCTGTATTCGCAGTTTTCTCCTCCTTTCATGTTCCTCTCGTATTATCCGAGCCTCTTCGTTGGGGCTCAGTCTTAATTTGGCAACTTTTCTCTTCATTTTCTTCAAATGTGCTTTTGGACATTTCCCCAAAAACAAAAAAGCAGGTAGCTTCACTGTTAGCCGTGCTAATTAACGTTGGCTAGCTTCACTGTGTTGCAGGCATTCACAGCCATCTCGACTTAAAATTACATTCTAAAAAGTAAAAAGTAAAGCAAATGGGAATTAATTACAGACAGACCAAATGAGGTGAAATCCAGCCCAGATGTTTTATCACCTGAAACCCATGCCAACCTGAAACAAACGAGTGAACGTTTTTGTCCTCAACGTCACATCCGGTGGTTTAAACTGCCCGCCGCCGGTCCCCTTACTAATGTTTCCTACCAGAGACTAAACAAGTTCATACTCATGTTATGTGCGTCTAAAATCATTTTTAATCCATAGTACATAAAACTAAAAACGACGACTTCATCTGCAAATTAAAACAATTTGAAAGAAAGTGACGTGAGCTCCTAAAACTACAAGCAGCTTCCGATTCCGTTAGCACCGCGCTAGGGGGCAGTAGAGCCCGCTTGCATCTGTGTAAGTTAACATTAAAGGTAGCGAAGAATTATTCAGGGCGCTACAGGAAAATATACCACAACTCCAGTGAATAACCGTTTGTACTTGTGATTCTAGTGAATATCAGAGGTAAGATTTACACAATTAAAAGCTAACATTTGGACATAGCTTTCGAGCTCCACGGTCATTTATTTATCCTGTGAGATTAGCAAGGGGCTAACGCTAGCTAGCCTTGCAGGCTAAACGTAGCAATATACAACCCAAAGCAGCCACAGTTCAGCCATTATAAGTAATTATTGTTTATGCTGTTACTTGGAAAAATCTATAAAGACAAGCCAGCTCATAACAGATAAACCAACAGGTCCCCAACGGTCCTTAAATTATAATAGTATTGATTTGGAGGTGGTGAAAAACGTTACTGTCGATATCCAGTCCACCTTTTACCTTACCTTTTCTTTTTCAGTTGAAACATTGGTGAATTTGTATTTGGTCTCTTTTTATTCAAACTGGTTTAAAAACATTACGCACAGTTTGCCGAGATTCACTTTGCTGAATTGCTTTGTGCTCTACTGTGATCTCTCTGCTTGTCTTCCTCATATCAGCTTTGTCATCATGTCTGGTGGTCCAGCGGTGAGGGTCAGCATAGAGTCTTCCTGTGAGAAGCAGGTGCAGGAAGTGGCCCTGGATGGGACAGAGACATATGTCCCCCCTCTGTCCATGTCCCAGAACTTGGCAAAGTTGGCACAAAGGATTGACTTCAGCCAGGGATCTGACTCAGAGGAGGATGGAGGCGAAGGTGAACCCAGGGGCCGCGAGTGGGGCAAGCAGGAGCCAGAGGAAGAAGAAGGTAACGCTCAACAGAAAGCAGGGGGAATCACAGCTAGATTCTGTTAATCTGAGTGGCACCAGCTATGATTAATCCATCACTGATATATTAGAGATCTCAGGTTGCTACACAGCTAAGTTCAATTTTAAACTGTTATTACAGGTCTCTTTGTCAGGTCCTCAAATGTAATACATTTCTCGACTATTATTTTTATACTACACGCTTAAAACCAGCTGCAATGTCCTGTCTTTTGCTAATGCAAGTTAATAAAAAAATCTTTCGACCTGATGGTTTTAGTTACATGGCCCTTTATTCAGGCAGTGGATTAAGTTGGTAATCTAATTAAAAAAAATAAAAAGTTAAGACTTTCACATCAAGATAAAAAAAAAACATAATACAAACATAATAAGGTAAAGGCACTTCCCTTAACAGTCATTACTCACATCCTTGTCTGTAACACCTCCCTGTTATCACTACAGAATGCTCCAGTAGCCATGACCCTGCACAGAATTAGCGCGGATGGATGATATGGATGGATTCAAAATAAAATATACTCTTATTTAATATAACAAAGTCAAATGGATTCGGTTTTCTCTGTTAGAATAAGATCTGATTGATAGTTTCCTTACACAGGCACAGTAAAATTTCAGCCATCTCTTTGGCCCTGGGACTCGGTGCGTAACAACCTGCGCAGTGCCCTGACAGAGATGTGTGTACTCTATGATGTGCTCAGCGTGGTGAAAGAGAAGAAATACATGGCCTTAGATCCTGTGTCTCAGGATCCAACAGCTGGCAAGGTAAACTGCTTAATGATATCACTGATAAAATATTCATGTTTCTGTGCACCTTCTCTTGTAAACAGTTAACAAACACATATCAATCCACTCTCCATTCACCTTCACCTTGTGCAGACCCCCCAGGTGTTCCAGCTGATCAGCAAAAAGAAATCATTGGCCACAGCAGCACATCTACTCCTGAAGGGAGCAGAGAAACTCAATAAGTCAGTAACCGAGAACATGGAGAACAGGAGGCAGAGGGACTTCAACTCTGAGCTGCTGCGTCTCCGCTCACAGTGGAAACTACGCAAAGTGGGCGACAAGATCCTAGGAGACCTCAGCTACCGGAGTGCAGGTGATAAGTCATCTAATGTATATTTAGTTAAATCTGGAAACGGGTTCTTACAAAACATAGTTTTACTATTGTGTTCTACAAAGTAGTGGGCAGCTAAGTCTGGGGAGATAAAGCAGGTCGTACACGTCCACTCATCATCACAGGGTTGGCAGTTTGATTCCCACCTTCTCCTGTTCTTGGGGAAAACACTGAACACCCAAATTCCTCCCAATGGTTGGCCAGTACCCTGCAAGATAGCTTGCTGCCATTGTGCATGTGTGTGAGTGTGTGAATGAGCAGCAAAAACCTTTAGAGAAATATATATAAATGTAGCCATCTAACATGAGGACACTTCTACTGCCAGACAGTACAACCCCAAGCTAACATGTATTGACTATGTATCCCTGCAGGTTCCCTTTTTCCTCACCATGGCACATTTGAGGTGATCAAGAACACAGACATTGATCTGGACAAAAAGATCCCAGAGGACTACTGCCCCCTTGATGTCCAGATCCCCAGTGATTTGGAGGGATCTGCTTATATCAAGGTGAGAGGGAAACAAATCATCAGTGATTCCCATTAGTTAACCAGACGATGGCGTCCCGCCACAGTCTAATTTGCTCCGCCAGAGTTTCAAAATGAACCTAAAAGTGAGCTCTACAGTTGTTTTGTGGGCGCTGCTGTGAGCTTGCACGCTCACACAATTTGGCATCCGAGACGAGACAACCTCTTTTCTTTTGATGTAACTATGGTAACGTCTGTTTCTGTCACTTGTTTGTGAGAAGGCAATAAAG
This sequence comes from Lepomis gibbosus, assembly GCA_029875015.1. Lineage (NCBI taxonomy): Eukaryota > Metazoa > Chordata > Actinopteri > Centrarchiformes > Centrarchidae > Lepomis > Lepomis gibbosus. The sequence goes on along the minus strand of JAPMOB010210344.1, from coordinate 11,135 downwards.
CTAGCCGCACCTAAATTTGGAGTGCACACATATTCAATGTGGTAGTTTATGGTAAATCCACTGAAATGGCCCACAGCGAGCTGATAGGCAGTTGAGCGACTTTATCCTGTCAGTTTCTCTCTTTACAAAGACAAGTTTTGCAGTATGAGAGTCCCACCTGAAGAGAGACCATGAGGTCGTCATGTTACGCCAAATGAGAACCACATACAACGTCATTTATCAAATTGGGCCGGACTTGATGAATTTAGCGCGAGCATACATGTGACAACGTCTGGTTTTCAAAATTAGGTGTCTATACAGTATGGCAATAACAAACAACAACAACAAAATGTTAGGGAAAGTACTTATTCTATTTAGTTATTATCTATTATTACTTTCTTGAAAAACATTAAAGTAGAGAATATTGTGTATATAAATATATAAATTGAGAAAACATGGAACAACAACGATTAACCATCATAGTCTCCTAAAATCCTGTGTGAAACACTGAAACATGGATCAAAATGTCTCTCCACAATGATATGTTTTGTTAAAATATGTCTGTGGTGAATTTATTTTATATAGGTGAATTGTCCACCACACGCTGATTAGCCGTTGGAGTTAATTTAGTGGCTATCTGCATGACAGATATTTGAGTTAGTTACATAGAATTTATTGGGTGCAGCTATAACTCTTTTCATTTAGTTTTATTACAGTTTGTAGTTCTATTAGTCAAGTGCTGTTTTTGTCTTCAGGTGTCTATCCAGAAACAAGCTCCAGACATCGGTGATCTGGGGACCGTCAACCTGTTCCGGAGACCGCCAAAAACCAAAGCTGGTATGGTTCAATACACAAAGACATGTTAACTGTCTGAATCTCTGCCTGTGTAATTAGTAAATGTATGTCATCAGAGGCGTGCGACCTCTGACATGTTTAGCAATTGTAAGTCGCTTTGGATAAAAGCGTCAGCTAAATGAATGAATGTAATGTAATGTCATCACCAAAATTTCCTTTTTCTTTTCTTCCACAACCCAAATTTTTTTGTATTTTTTCTCTCTTGCTATTCTCCTCATCTATTCCATCTCTAATCTTCCTGACACCATCTCTCTTTTTTTCTCCTTCCTTTCCATCCAGGAACCCAGGCGTGGCATGTGAAGCTAGAGGCGGCTCAGAACGTTTTGCTCTGTAAGGAGATCTTTGCCCAGCTGTCCAGGGAAGCTGTTCAGATTAAATCCCAGATCCCTCACATTGTTGTGAAGAATCAGATCATCTCACAGCCGTTCCCAGGTCAGAACGCTCATGACAACATTGGAGTGAGAAAACTTCAACACAAATACAGTCTTGCTAGACACAATCATGAGAGGCTCTATGTTTGCTGCATATTTAACTTTGAAGTACACAGACTGTGTGTTAATGTTTTGCTTTTTATGCCCCTATTCTGTAAGTTAAGTACAACTACTGCCCATACCATGTTATAATAGTTTTTTATTAGTATCATAGTGTTATTTCAAAACACTAAGAAAAAGATAAAACTACTCATAGAAAGAGGTTGTTTACAGTAGTAGTTCATCTAAAGTTTAATTTCTACCCTGGGACAGATATTATTCCTAATATTTGCATTTGAATTACTTTGGGGGGGAATCAAACATTGTAAATCAAACATTTCTGCCTTTTTTATCATCTCTGTGGCTCTGGAGTCTGCTTTGACAAACATACTTGTGCCTTGTCTGTTCCTGTAATCCTTCTTTATAGGTCTGCAGCTCTCCATCTCATTGTGCCACTCAACAGGAGATAAAAAGAATCATCGGGTGTCCCCAGAGAAACCCAAACCAGACGACCATCTTTACGTACTGGAACACAATCTGCATCAAATGATGAGAGAGGTGAAATACAGGCAACCTTATATCTTTTATTTTCCTGTTGTTACTTTTGTATAAATTGCATAACTGACAGTCTATTCTAATACAGTTTTACTGTTCAGTTCAGTCTTTGCCTGGAGACGTCCTGCAAAACATATCTAGAAAAATGTCATCTGTGCAAGTCTTTCCTTCAGTCATAATGGTTTAATATAATCATCAGTTATCATTTAATTGAACAACAACCTTGTCTCTGTTACAGTTCCACAAGCAACAGCTGAGTTCTGTGGTGATGCCACATCCTGCTACTGCCCCCTTTGGCCATAAACGCCAGCGCCTAGCAGGGCCGCATGCCTACGACAAAGCTGAAATCTCCAACTTGCAGCAGAATGAGGGGCTTCTGGAGAAGATCATCAAACAGGCCAAACACATCTTCCTACGTAGCAGGTAACTTTGGTTCTGCCATCTAGGATTTTATCTGATCTGATCACAAAAACAATTGGCAGTGACATTGTGTCACAGCCAATACTCAATCATCTGTGTATTAGCACAGGAAATACTATGTAAATGTACTATACGTCATCCAGGCAGAAGTGCCAAGTTTATTATGTCATGGTTTGCAAATAGTTAGACGTCTTGAAAATTGGTAAGATTTGGCAGTTGCAGAAAGAAATTATTGCTTAGGCCACATTATATGACACTCCCTTACTTGCTCTTCACTATTTGTAATACCAGATTTGGCTGAAAGGTGGCTTACTTTGTTTGGTAATTGTAGTTTGATCTCAAGAAAATTCATTTAGAAGTTAAAATTGTAATGCTTTTGTTAAAGTAGTGTTGACTATATAATACAGAGTGAAGGCCTGTACTAGGTATCATTTTTAGCCACTTGCTTCATCATTTAGCAGTATTGATGTTTACGTTTGTGATCACCAGGACGGCGCGAACCATTGACAGCCTGGCCAGCCGAATAGAAGACCCACAGATCCAGGCTCACTGGTCCAATATCAATGATGTGTACGAGTCCAGTGTTAAGGTGCTCATCACCTCTCAGGGCTACGAGCAAATCTGCAAGTAAGTGGGGGAGATGAGGGAGAAGAGGGAAGGATAAAGGAAGAACCAGAGCAGAGAGAAAGACATGCAAGATACAGAGGAGAACCTGCTAATATATTTATGAGCAGCTGTAGATATCTGCAGACTGTTTAATAACTACTTCAAATTATGTAAATTGAAAGCTATGAATTGTATTCGGAGGCCTGTTTAGAATGTTTAACAGGTTTATTTTCAATTTTGCTTTAAGTTCAGTTTTGCTTTAATGCCATTCTAAAATTAGAAATGGCAGTGACAGACCCTTGCATCCCTGTACCACTGTAACGTACAGGGACCAGGCTGCTTTAATAAGAGGCATTGTTTTGATTCCCTCATTCTGTATTTTATTACCGGCACATGTTTGGTCTCATTCCACTTGACTGATGCGTATGATCCCTCTCAGAAAAGGCTCAATCTGTTTTGTGTGTTTAGGTCCATTCAGCTACAGCTGAACATCGGTGTTGAGCAAATCAGAGTGGTGCACAGAGATGGACGTGTTGTCACACTGTCACACCAGGAACAGGAGCTACAGGACTTCCTCCTCTCACAGGTATCACAGTTGCCTTCCATTATAGTAAACTGTTAACCACACACTTTGCTGGAAGCTGTATGTAGGACTGCAGTTCTGTTGCGTATTGAGCTCAAAACAGTGTGATACAAATAGTTTTCTAGTTATAACAGTTTTTACTTTTGTGTCACTTTTTAAAGTCATGTGTATCCCTGCCTCCTTGTTTCCATCTTGTTGCAGATGTCGCAGCATCAGGTGCATGCTGTTCAGCAGCTGGCCAAAGTGATGGGCTGGCATGTCTTAAGCTTCAGTAACCATGTAGGCCTGGGCCCAGTGGAGAGCATTGGAAATGCCTCTGCTGTCACTGTTGCCTCTCCCAATGGAGAGTACGCCATCTCAGGTGAGACGGGTGAGGTTGTTTATGAGGAGAAAATGCTCACAAGACCTTCTCTGTTTGTTCTTTTGTACTTATAAGCAGTCTTTCAATGGTGGCAATGCATATTCATGAAAAAAAGCATGATCATACATATTTTAAAGATCCATGCAGGAAGCTCTTGTGTAGATTCTTAAGAAGATTATACAGCAAATCAGTTTTGAAACATGTTTAAAAATCAGCTACTTGTGAAGTTTTATTGTTGCTATTATGGTGCAGTTTTCTTAGTCCACTAAATGAATTGCCAGATCCAGTGTAGCTAACTAGCTCGAAAGCTAAACAATGCTGACCTATCAGTTTCATTAGGTTTTTGGGTCAGTATCTCAGAACAGGGACTTCCCTCTAGACTCATCAATGTGCACTGACAACAGTCATGGTGGGAGAAATAATGAAATTTTCACTACCAAAATGAACCCTAATTGACCAGAATGTGATGCATTAGAGATCAGACCTGTTGCATTTTGTGTTAATGGGCTAAATGTTTTTTCCTGAATAAGGTTAACAGCTCTTGAATTGCTCTCACTATTAAATGTGTAGAGCTGAGTCTACCTACACCACACCCTAGTCTCTGGTGGTTGTGGAAATTTTGAGAGAAGTAGGAAATCGCTCAATATGAAAGAGACAGGTTGATACAAGCTGAGGAATTATTAAGAAAGCAAATCAAAACACATCACCTCAACCTCCTGGAATGCATCATGTCAACATCATATATTTATGTTATCTATTATTGAAAGAGTATTCTAAGGCAGTTAAAAATAAAGTAATACTTAATATCCTCATAACTTTAGATTACCAAGAATATTATTGACATATTTTAGTTACTAAAACAGTGTCTGAATCTGTTTGTCTATTCAGTGCGTAACGGCCCAGAAAGCGGGTGCAAAGTTTTGGTCCAGTTCTCCCGCAGCCAGATCAAAGATCTGCCGAAGAGCGACGTCATCCAGGACGCCAAGTGGTGTCACCTCAGAGGGCCTTGCAAAGAGGTCCACTGGAGCAAGATGGAGGGACGAAACTTTGTCTACAAGATGGAGCTCCTCATGGCTGCACTGACTCCCTGTCCATAGATACGGCCTCGGCGTCATCATTTGTACAAAATGTGACTTTTACTTTGTGTACACTTTTTCCCAACCCATAGACTTTCTGAACACAGCCATAAACTCCTTTCAACCTCCAGTCGTGTCTGCTGTCTGCTCTGTCTTTGATAAGTATGGAGTGTATGTATACCTCAAAACAGTTTGATACAAAATAAAAACAGCCTGTCATTATGTATTTGTGCTGATTTCTCATGCCTTCATAAGAATAAAGCAATGAATTTGATGTTTTCTGAGGACTTCTGGTTAACACATATTATTATGAATGTGTTTTTGTAGCCTTTTGTTATCTTCATCACCACAATCATATGGAATCACTTTTTTAAATGATTTTAACAGTCTTCTATGTTTTTTGAGTTTTTTCTTTTTGAAAATGTTAATCTGAAGACCTGAAAAGTAGTCATTTGTTTCTCCATCTATTATCACTGCATCTGAAGTCTGAGACAGACTACCTGCTGCATAATTATAAATGTTTTTCCAAAGCCTGATTCAAGTTCTGCTGATTTGCTGTGTAGAAGGCAAGCAGAGTAAAAGAAAAGGACAATGACTTTGATTGGACAATAAATACAGTATGTATTGTTTTTCTATGGCATGTAAAATATTTACATTCAATCCAGTGTCATCAGCAGTGAGCTGTAAATGCATGTGTATAGAACATAGAACTTGTTGAACTAAAACAATTACTCACTCATTTTAAATACACAATACCTACATTTAAAAAAACTAGTCCTTGTTGCAGCACAAGTTTGATAAACAGCCTCTGGTGTGTTTTCATGCCCGGTATGACACGCAGTTAGACGTCCATCAAAGAGGCTGCAGCTCTGTTGCATCATTTTCTGCACAAAGGTTGAATTGAACTTAGTCAATACAGAAATGTTCACACAACATACTGCTGTAACAAAGCTACAACAAAACTTTGCGGACCTTTGTCCTCTAACACACCCATTCATAGAAGCAATACATAACTTAAACCCACATTCACACCCACCAAACAGTATTCATACATTTCACACAATGATGCAGCAGTAAGGAATCAGCTAAGCAAACAATAAGCTTCACGTCAAACAAACATTGTTCATACAAAAAGATGATGAAGATCCTTCATATAATACACTTAAATATGTATTTTGTCCATGATCTAGAATAGCTAATCTTTTGTAGACAATCTTTTTATTGACCCAGTTCACTAAGCTACTGGTAATAACTCCCACTGAGTTATTACAGTAGCTTGTGTGAGTGAAGTTAATTTTTATCTTGTGAGAGTTTAATCCTTAATGTAAAGGTCATCATGATGGTGTTTCATACAACCTGTGCATGGACTTAATAAACTTATTTTTCATGTTGCTTTACCTGGCATCTCTTTCCTGCGTTTCCATGCCACTATCTTCCTGTAGACCTTGTCCAGTAGCCACATTACCAGCATGAGAAGGCCAGTCAAACAGGCCAGTGCCAAGGCAGAGACAGACAGGTACTGAAGGTCCTCATACAGCACCTCTGGAAGACAAGGACACAGGAGACACGGGAAATATTTTCTTAGTGCAAAAAAGCCTTAGGCACAGACTATTATTTACCTGAGATGCAAACACAAAACAAATATGTTAGGAATGCAGCTTGTATGCAGAGATGAGGTGACATTTACCACGTATCAATAAATAATAAGAAATGATAATAACAATCCAGTATCCAGTATATCTTACACTTCGAGTTTTATAACGCAACAATTCCATTTTAGTTTGTAATGTTTTTCAAAGATAGAAACATATTTGTGTTGTTTACTGATGAATAACTTTGATAAACTCAAAAGTCCTTGCTTTAAGATCTGAAAGGCACATAGTATAACATATTAAGTGCAAAATGCCATTGCAGACTTTCACTACTACTAAAATGTGGTCATATAATGTTTTGCAAAATGTAGCACTCTGATCTACATGCTTTAGAAATGATACACAGAATGCCAGACCACTCACCGTTCACTTTCAGGACAAAGCCAGCATCCTTGCTGCTTCCTGCTGTTTCTGTGACAGTGACCTGATAGTATCCAGCATCTGCCAGGCGCAGGTCTGACAGGCCCATAGAGCCATTGTTGTAGTGCAGAACTCTGCTACTATAATCCACTGTTATGTTAGTGTACAACCCCGGCTGCCATGTTCCTATGGTGCGGCTCACCGCTCCTGACATAAAGGTCCATTGTATGGTGGGGATCCCATCGCAGGTAATATCCACTGAGAAAAACACATCCTCCTGCACTGACCTGGTGAGGCTCTTCTGGGGAGAATGGATGGAGATGGCTCCAGCTTTCAAAGCGAAAAGAATTAAAAGATATAGATTATAGATTCACTGTCAAATAGATACTTGTGAAGAAAACAAATACATAGATCTGTATAATAATAATAATAATAATAACTTATATAATATAGGATATGGTGCAAAAATGTATATATGTAAAGATATATTTAGCTTTGACATCAGATGGAACAAAAATATTGCACACTACGTGATAAACATCTTTCACACTTAGCTAATGATCAACCTTTATCCAGATAGGACAGCATACACTCTGCAACATATGACACAGTCCAGCTCAATAAAAATAAAATATTTGAATTCACAGGTTTTGCCCTTCATGACACAGTTAGTCAATGTTTTGGACCTAACACTGTGACTCATGCATTCAATTCCATGTAAATACCATGTAAAGATATAATGTGCTATCCTGTGCTGTAGAAACAAAACTTGTTAAACAAGCTGAGAAGTACTAATTTGAATAGAAACAGTAGAACTGGCCGTGTGACTGTTTTGGCCACCCCTCGTCAAATAGTTTCTCAGGAGTTTCATTGTGGGATCTGGTTCTGCTGGTGGTGTGTTTGCTAAATGAGTCAAAGGTAAAAAATTACACCTAAGAATGCCAATGCTGACTAAGAAATAAGACAGCATGGGGAAAGTGCCTGTTCTTTTGTTCAGATATCCTATAGATAAGCAAATTGTACCATTGTTCTGTGTGAACTAATCTATTTAATACATGCTATTGGGAGCTGTGTTAGTTTATGAGCCAATTTTATTTTATTTTATTTTTATTAAGACACTGCACATAGTATAATTATTCTGTGCAACTTGACTTGCATTTGCAAAGAATCAGATCCCTAAGGTACTCACAACAGGACATTCTGATGTTTACATGTACACAGCCATTTGTACATATCAGTGTTGTGTTGATCTACTTAGCACTGGTATGCAACCTGAGAAAAGTTCTATCTTCAGTTTTTACTCTTCCCGGTTCTCTGTTTAAGTTCCTATTGAAAGGGTTGGATCGTCATTATGTGGACTTTGTCCTGAACAAATATAGGATTGCCATATATGCAAGCTCTCAAAACCAATAGTAAAATATGTTGGAATGCTTACCTAGGTGACACATATATATTGCGATGCTGAGAAACACAGCAACATCTTGTACATCCCAGAGCCTGAAATGCCACATTAGAATCCGAGACCCATTAGTCGAACTGTAGTAGAATAATCTCCTCCAGGTTATTTCACATTCTGAAGCATTCTTTTCTGTCTTTTTCCCTCCAAAACAGCCTTTCCTCGTTCCAAGAGTTTTCCTTTTCCTCTGTCCTTTTTACAGGTCTTTGTATGAGTTTTCCTCCTTATTTTTGTTCTGTGAAGTGAAGAAGTGCTGGAGTTTCTCTCCTCTCTCAGGACTGTGCTGGATCTCTTGTCATAGCTGCGTAAGTTAGTGCCAGCCAGCCCACACCTATCAGACAGGTTCAGCCAGAGATTATTAAGCCAACAAGTACTCAGTGTTCTGTGATCTCACACACACACAAACACACACACGGGGGGGAAGGAAAAATGTAGAGCAAACAGATATATCCTTCTCAATTTACTTACCTCTCCCCCGTCCAACAAACTCTGACCTGTATATGCAGACACACTATCACAAAATGAAACCAGGATAGGTTGAATCATCCAGTATTCATTCTGTGACAAAACATGTCAAACAGGAAGTTTGTATTCAAACCCACAGTAAACACAGTCACAATGAACTGACATTGCCATGCTGCTATGGCCATAGTGAATTGGGAAACAACAAGCCTTTTCATTGAAGGAGATATTAATTTTGTTGACTTTGGTTGATTTAAAATTGTAAATGAGTTTGTCATTGAACAAAGCCGTTATAAAGAATGAACAATCCCCAAGTTCAAAAATGTGATGCTTTAGCCTACCAAAAGGAATCTGAAATAAACTCTTGTATTTATACTCTTTGTTCTATTTATATAAATGACACTTTAATACTTGACCATTAAGCATATCATATAACAAAAAACGTGCTATGGAAAATATTGAACTTGAATATAGAAGAGAATCAGAAAAAATAAAGACTTAAGTTAAGCTAACTCTAAAAATTCCGAAAGGTCTTTTAAAAAATGCTAACGGTAGCTATTCTATATCTTTTGCTGTTTTTATTTTTTTTAACATAATTAAATGAGCTTGGATTTTCCTTAAAAGCTCAGAATTAATGCGCCAACAATAGATTTTGGTCATAGAAGGAAACGCTGCTGCCTACCTAAATGTTTTCACAGGCGAAACTGTTAGTTTTGTTCGTGGATTTAATTTCACAAACGTCTACGTAGCTAGCTAAAGACTGCGTAAACGTTTAACGTTACCTGATTCTACGCACGTTCGTACGTAAATTAGCTTACATCGTTATGGAAGTGCGACACACCCGAGCAGCAGAGTCGAAGACGACGTTTAGTAAGTTCATTTTTACTGACTAACTTAACATGTTTTTGTATATACAATAATAACGTTAACTATTACCATAAGGAGAATTGAGAAGCCAACTTGTTGACGGGTTTAATTAGTTTTTTCCGTGTTGCAACCGTGTTTTTATGAAAGTTAAGCTAACGTGACATTAGCAAGTTTAAGCTAACGTTAGCTGGTAAATTAGCTAGCATGTCTATATTAATTTAGTTATGTTTCTTGCTTATATATTTTTTGGTAGAATGAAAATTGACTTGTGTCAACACTTAAGATTCTCCTTAGGGTGGCTGTGGACGGCGGCGCTATACATTGTTTAGTCCCTTTCCAGCCGCGCTAATGGCGGGTTAAGGTTAACGTTAACTTAATTAAGTTCACCTTCGTGTCCACAGGATGATATTACGTTAGCTCTATTTCACAACTCAGTTTGTGATGGACTCAAGTTCATGTTTGTCATAACTTAGTTTGTCACGAAGTTATTTTGCACATTAAAATAACAGGCCCGTACTTTCATACCTAGTTATCGGTTTTGATAAGATATTTGACCAAGAACGTGCTCTTATGGCATGGATTTTAAGTTGGTAACCTTAACTAAAAGCTGCGGTTGAGTGGTTGCGGTGTAACGTTAGGGACTCAATTTTGACTAATGTCTGACATTGTTGAGGTTATTGCAGTTATTACTTAACGTTTAAGTTACTTTGCTTTGTAAAGCTGTTTACCCGATAACGCCTGTGATTTTTTTATTAGACATTAAATGTTAAACAGTCCGTTACTATTTGCCATGAATCGTTATATCTTCTGTTCTGGATGAGTAACGTTACCGGTTAATTATAACTATTTATTGATTACATTATGGGGGTTTTCTCACCTTGTGTGAGATGACAGGCCGTTAAGTGTGCAGTTAACTCTCCTCTCCACCAGAGACGGGTAGAAGAGATCTGTTTGTTGTGAAGTGAGTAGCGTTTTCCAATCGTAAAACAATCTTTCCCTCAACGTACACAAATTCGCTACACGTCATCAAGTTCAATTGAAATAATATACAAGTATAACATATACATAAAAGATGTCGGTAAAAATAAATTTGATTTAGTTTGTTGTTTCTAGTTGTCCGCTATAGATTGGTCCAAAGCGTGCCACGTGTTCAGGAACACCCAAGAAGGCGCATTTGCAAACATTAGCTAAATATAAATGTCAACAAAAATAGCACCAGTGACGCATTATGTCAAATGTATTATGTTGTCTAGTACATTGTACTAAAGTCAAATGTATGTTTAAAAAAAATGTTTATCTTCCAACCCGTCAGTGAGATTCCCGGTGCGAGGAATCACCTCCTTATCCCTGACATTTTCTCAGTATCGCTTCTCGGCCTTTTGGCTAAGATCAAGTGTAGTATCTGTTCTTATCAGTTTAATATCTGATACGTC
>JAPMOB010210338.1:0-10759 GCA_029875015.1 Lepomis gibbosus | reverse complement strand
TTTTGTGTAAAGCACTTTGAATTGCCTTGTTGTTGAAATGTGCTATACAAATAAACTTGCCTTGCCTTGCCTTGCCTTACTTGCAAAAAGATGTTTTAAGTGTTTTTATCATTTCAAATCAAACGGATAAATAAAAGGATCTCTGGCGTGTTTTCAGGGGGGATGTTATGGATTCAATTTTGATTCATAGTGGTGCAACATGAGTGGACATCAAATGGGAACCTGAACACTATTAATGTTTATTTTATTAATCATTAGTTTAATATTTAACTGTTATTTTGTCCCCCCTCTGCAAACTGTTCTGTTGAGGATTTGTTTGTTTTAGTCGACTATATAAAGTTTAAATCTTTTTTTGTGTAATCACTCTCATCCAGAATGTTTTGTAATTAAAACAGGAGTGTAATGGTGGAACTGCCTAATGAACAGGCACAGATCTATAAAGTAATTATTGTCTCAGACCACAGATTTATTTTTTCTGGATAATTGGAGATGTTGTGAAATCAGTCAAGAAGCTGAGAGCCCCTGAACTCTGCAGCCAAGAGCCTGCTAACAGAGCCAACAAGGAAGCTAACAGGCTAATGGAGCTGAAACCAGCCCACTGTCAGGCTAATGCCAATCCGGGTCAAATGGAGAAAGAAAGATTTAGACAACTCAAAACAACTTTACTGCCCAAGATGTAATTATGAATTTAATATTTATGTTTATATTTATTAAATTTGAAAGATGCTTTTGTCCAAAGCCACGTACAATCCAAACCACAGTGGATCAACATGTACCTAGTAAATTACTTTTCATTGGCGTGAACTCTATTCATAATCAAACCAACAACGCCGACATGACACAAACTTGCCACTCACCTCATCTCCGCACTGCGTTCTTGTTGACCTGCTAGTTCTCCAGCTGTCCCTCTTTCACCTGCACCAACCTGCACCAGCATTTCCATATTTAAGACTAGGCTAAAAACTTTTCTTTTTAGTAAAGCTTTTAGCTAGGGATGGTTTTGCTCCATTTTGTGAGAAGGTTTGTTTAGGGCTTTCTGAATTTTTAAACATTTTAACTGTTTATTTTAACTGTTTGTTTTATATTTTATTGTTTTTATTATTAGTTTTAATAATTGTTTAATTTATTTCTGTTTTTTGTGTGTTTATAATGTGCTGTAAATTCAATGTGTCTCTGTTTTCTGTGTATTGTATTGTATTAAGTGTATTGGGACCACACAGCTGGTGATTTTACACTTTAATAAACTTTAACTTTAACTTTAACTTTAACTTTAACCAACCTGTGCTTCCACACTTTTATCCTCACACATTTTTACCCATATGCAGTTTATTTTAACCCCCCCAAAAACACATTATAAGGAAATTGTGCCTTCAAAGAGCCTAACAAAAGTCCTAACTAACCCTACTAATGTTTGGACCTCACACTTGCACCAGTGGTGCAGCAGTCAGCTCCTCGTCAGCGCTGCTCACAACCATCATGAAACGCTCCCAGACCAGAGCGAGCCAGATCAAAGCTGTGGCACCGACACCACATCCAGACTTATCCTGGATCAGCTCGGCTCAGTTTCTAAGACTGGTGCTCTGGGGCCACATCAGACCAGAAACACTGTCCAAATCTTGTCTCCCTTCCTCCCATTTGTTTTTTCCCTCTCACATCAGCAACGTCTCGTTGTCTCTAAAGTTCCAGGTCTTGTCAAACTTAATTTACAATGAAGTCAGAAAGGTGTTTTTTGTTTTGAAATCCTGTCTACCACCCCAGATACAGAAAGTGATTTTGAATTGGAGAGATTTCGCAGTAGATTCAAATCTAGTTAGCTCATATTTGTCAAAATAATCTTAACTAAAGGTAGACTTACTGATTTTATCCAAAGCTTTCATCCACATCTCACAGTCTCCTCAGCGGACACAAGTCAGTTGATTACAAGGTCGAGGTATATGATGGAGATGGTAACTTGATCTTTACTGAAATATAATTTGCATATATTGCCATATAACAGATTTGTGTATGTGGCCACATAACACATTTGTGTAAGGAGTGTGTGTGTTTTTTGTGTGTGTGTGTGTCACAGACTAATTAAGGTCCTGATGGAGTTCGTCCTGTTAAAATTGTTTATGAATCATTAGAGGCAGAAAAACGTGCTCTCCCTGTGTGCCCTCCATATAAATAATTAGTCCAGCCAAGGTCACACAAACACATAGCTAACACTAATGCTAACACTAACACACACCTCACATCACACACACACACACACACACACACACACACTGGTTTCCTGGTGATCGAGGTCCTGAGAGAAAAAAGAAGAGAGAAAGGGCAGAGAAAAATAAGAAGAGAAAGAAAACAGGGAGGTGAAGGAGGAAGAAAGTTAACAGAGAAAGGATGTAGAAAAATCTGACATGTAACCTTTTATTACTTTTTGTAGGTAATATCAAATGTCTCTGGTAACATATATGTAAATTTCTATATACAGTATATATTGCTCTTATTAATTTACATCCATCCAGCCAAAACAAGAGGCAAATATTCCAAAAATAATTCTTTGTGCATGTATTTAAAACCACATCACATTCTCTCCATATTTTGATTAAATAAAGTCATTGATAGTAGTTCTTTTTTACCTTCTGTTAGAAAACATACTATAAACTGAAAATTGCTTGTGACATGTTATCTGTGGGCTACATACATTCTAATTCAATTCAATTTTATTTATATTAACAACATAACACATGACATAACTGGTCTAGACTGTAACATTTTTCAATGTTATTTACACCTGCAGAAAGTGATAGGAGAGAGGAGAGGGAAGAGAAGGCACAAAACTACAGGAGAGGGAGGAAGTGGAGTTAGTACAGGCCGTCCTCACCAGAAAAAGTCGTATAGGTCGATCATTATATAGATTATTACTTATTAGTGGCAGAAGAAGTCAGGTGACATAGTATAAAGAGGGACAAAGTCCATGTAAGGGGTGTGGTATATGTACTTTAAAAAAAAACCCAAACCACAATCTTTTTCTAAACCTAACCAAACTACAAACGCCTCGGGATCCCCCAGTCAGAGCTGGCTAATGTGGCTCGAGAAAGGGAAGTTTGGGGTCCCCTGCTGGAGCTGCTGCCCCCGCGACCCGACTGCGGATAAGCGGTTGAAGATGGATGGATGGACCAAACTACAACCTCTTTTTCAATGTTTTCCACGAGTTAAACTTCATGTGTGAAGCAATGTACAGAAGGTCTGGTACGCCTGTCACTGGACTGGTTCTTGTCAACACTCATACATGTCGTTTTGGGAAACGGTCAAATATGTTGTTGTATTTTCCAACAGACACAAATGTTGTTTTCTGCCTTTCATGTTGTTTAAGAACACTTGACAATCGACCTATTTTGTCGTTAAGGAATGAGGACATGCTTAGTTATTAACATGCAATATTGGGAAAATAGTGCAACAGATGGAGAGAGAGGAGGAGGAGAGAGGAGCTCAGTGCATCATGGGAAGTCTCCCGGCAGTCTAGGCCTGTAGGGATGGTTCAGGACTCACCTGAGCCAGCCCTGACTATAAGTTTAAGAGGAAAGTCTCAAGCTTAGTTGTAATTTATATTGTTCTTACATACATTACGTAGACTAATGTACAGACATTTTTATACAGTCTGAACTGTTTGACATGTACTGTATGTTCATATGTAAACATTTATGAAAGTAAATCCCATTTTCTTTTGTGCTGTTCATACTATAATGATCAAATTGTGTCAGTGTTTCAGAAAATTGCCTCGACAAAACCCTGAAATATTCGCCAGTACAGGCATCGAAACATTAACTGTTTAATTTTGTCAAGGAAAGAATGTGAGATGGACTATTTAATTCAGCTTTATTCTGACATCTCATACAGAACATGTTCCGTCACTTGTTTATGAACTATGTTGCAGACGATGAAGGTGATGAAGACATTTTTGGACTTTATGTTGTATTGTTTGAAAATTGATAGGAGAGAGTTTGACCACCAAGAAACCAGTGTGTGTGTGTGTGTGTGTGTGTGTTAGCATTAGCGTTAGCCCTGGTTTTCTCCCTCAATTCATTTCCTGTATAAACTGCAGCAGCCTCCCGGGGCTGTTAGCTGCTCACCTTCACTGATATTAATGAGCTCTCTCTGCTCATTTCCTTTATTTATTAATCGCTAACAGCCAGAGGAACGAGGTGTGTGTGTGTGTGTGTAGAAAGGGTTCAGTCGTTTAAGTTTAATGTCGTGTTATTTTTACGCAGACGTGGCTGTTTTTTGTTTTTTTTTGTTTCTCGAAAACGAAGCAGTTTGTTAATGATGATGATGGCAGCAAGTTTTTGGGACGACCTTGATGAAGGAGTGGAGAGTTTTTAGACGACAAAACTGCTGCTGTGATGGGGCTGGAAACAGGCGAAGGGAGAAAGATGATAAAATAATAAAAATAGTAATAATTCTTTATTTATGTAAGCCATTTCTTACAAAAAGATGTCATACTGAGCTTTGAAATTTTAAAATATATACATGAAAGGACAGATGGAAAAGAGAATCATTTAAAACAATTCAGTATAATGTTTTTGAACCAAATGAAGAATACATTTAATAACACACTTAATACACTTAACAGTTAATAAATGACAGTTAACAATGGCGAGAGGTAAAATATATAAAGGTTTAGGTAAAATATAGTATTAAAGTGAGTTTTTCTTTTCTTTTAAATGTTCTAATAAAGGTGAGGATTATGCACACAGATGAATATCGTATAAAGTATAAAAGCATGCATATGTATAATACATATATAAAGGTATGTGTAAATATATACACACATAAAATACAATCAAATCACTGTAAGGGAAATTCAGAATATAAGTTATATTATAATAATAATAAAAAGCAAAACTGTATACAACTTCTGTGCTTTTTAGTTCCAGGCATATCAAACACAGTATAACTAATTTAGAAACGTCAGGGATACTAATGAACAAAGCAAGCAAAATTACTGGATTACTACTAATCACTGGAAAGTGAAGGGAAACCCGATGTGCCTTTAACCTGTGGTTACCTCTTGTGACTATGGTGGCTGCTTTATTGATTAATTGGCTGAATTATTTATTGATTGTTACAAACCTACATAAGTGGAGTTTTTAGTAAGAGATGCCCCGACTTCAAAAAACATCAAACGGATTACAATACACAAAAAAGATTATTTCCATTCTGGTCCTTTTTGGGGAGGCAGGGGGTAACATCTTGAAAAGACAACAAGTAGCCGCTTCAAGCATACATGATTTTATTTTTTAAAAATATTTTAATGACAATCAAATATTCATATTAATCCATTAACATACTTATACAGAGTTCAGCCATTTTAATTACAACAGTCGCCATACAATATATATCAAAGTTCAATGAATTTAATTAAAATTAGATATAAATAAAATAAAAATAAAACCTAAAACAACAGCATTCTAAATACTTTTCTTGCCGCTATTTATGAGAGCAGACAGCCATTTTTTCAGTGAGGTTTTAATGCTTAATGCTCATTGGTAGGTGGTGTGGCTACACTTTGAAGCTGCATTAACCAATATTGTTAAATCAATAAGAAATCAAATAACAGTCTCTGAAATTGAGAGAAGTGAGAACCTGCAGCTCCACAGAGCTTTTTAGGTCTCTTTTTAGTTTTGTTTCACAGCAGCACATTTCCTGTCAGGTTCGGTCTAAGTGTTTCCAGCAGCAGCAGGGAGCAGTACACGACCTGCCCAGCACCAAACAGCAGACAGACACTGTTACAGAGCAGCTGGTAAAGAAAGTGGAACTTATAGCAATAAAAGGGCTAGATATTTTTGTCAGGAGTTGGTGGAGACCAAATCAGAGCTTAAAACGAGGGTGGAGGGATTCTAGCCTGTAAAAATAGTTTTTTTCACACTTCAAAATGTCCCCTCAAGAACATCTGGAGCTGGAGGACAAAAAAGACACGAGCAGGCTTTTCTTTTTTTCATTTGATATACTTTGTAGTGTGTATTTGTGTGTGTACACTTTGTGTGCAGAGGTAGCTGTTCGGACAGACAAGGTCAGAGGTCGTTAGAAGACAAGCGAGCCCTGTTGTGGAATCTGCTGAGCGCCACACTTCCTGTTTGACCTCTGACCTCCACCATCCATCCCATAATCACATTCCTGCTCCGTCGTCCTCTGCGGTCCGACTCCTACAGTCTCACTAAATCAGGAATACATTAACTGGTACTGTGTGTCTGGTTTTATGGATAAAGAACCATTTTAAGCAGAGCTATGAACATATTTACCATCAAACACTCAAGTAAATCTTAAATCCCATAATAAAGCAGGTAAAAATAGTTCTCCAACATAGTTTAACTAAACATGCTGACAGGTCTTTTCTGGCTAACTTGGTTCTCTGATCATAATTTGCTTTGTTAATCTTACATGAGCTCTTATTTTGTAATAAAGGCAAAGTTGAAATCATGATAAGCACTTTTTAATTTATTAATTCCTCATCATTTCCCTCAATAGAGCTGCAGCTAACGATTATTTTCATAATCCATTTATCTGTTGAGTTATTTTCTTGAATTATTCATAGTTTTGTCTGTAAAATGTCCCAAAATGGATCACAAAAGCTAGCAGGATTCATGCACTTCATAATGTGAATGTCTGTACTAAAGTTCACGGCAGTTCATCAATAGCAGCCCGTTCTCATTCCCTAGGCATCAAATACCTACGCCTTGTCACATCCTTCAGTCTCTGGTACCAACGCACCATCATAGTTCAACACACTGGGGGAAGCTTGTCTACTAAAAGTAGGGCTAGTATAAATAAAAAGTTATAGTAAGGGGGTTGTTGGATGGGTGAAACCGGACTTTCATCCAGAAGACCAGTGTTCATTTCCTATGTGAAACAAGAAGTCAGCATTGATTGTTTTAGTTAAATAACGTTATTTAACTTAAGTAACACCTAACACATAAGTAACTTTTGAAGCTAAACAGTGTTTTCCCCTTTTAAGATGTTTTAGGGCATTTTTTGCCTTCACTGATCAGAAAGTAGATAGAGAGGAAAGGGGGAGAGAGATAGGGACGACAAGCAGCAAAGGGCCCCAGGCTGAAGTCAAACCTGGACCGCTGCCGTAAGGACTTAGCCTTGGAAGTAGTTTTGTTGCCTAAACCTAATCAAATTGTGAGGTTTCACAACATTACTCACAAGTTTTATTTTGAAAGTGTAACCAAACATGCATATTTATTCTCACTATCTTGACCGTGGCACAAACACGTGCAAAGATTACTCTATAGGGGTACCCAGAGCGTTAAAACGCATTTTAGTTATTATATATATTAACTAAAGATATATATATATATGAGATATTTTCGTCTGGTCCAAAGTGGTAGACCGACCGACTGACAGACCCTCTACATCCAGGCTAGTATGGCTTAAAATATGAAACTTGACTTTACATTCAGACAAACCAATCTGAGAGTAAATATTTTAGATTTCAACTCCAAAAGGAATGAAATCTGTTTAAATCTCTGCAGAGAGCCACCGGTAAGTTACCAAAAGGCTGCTGAGATTTGACTTATTGACGCTAACTGGCTCATGGCCAGGAATATTATACCATTTATCACATATTCAAAATCTACCGGTTAATTTAATCTGCATGACTTCCATCATCATCATCATCATCATCATCATCATCTTGATGTCTCATCAATCCAGAAACCCCAATGTGCTGCGTTTGCCAGAAACTTCCTGCTGACAGACAGACGTTCCTGTCTGAAAACATTAGATCCTTGCTGTAAGATCCTCACTGCTGCAGCGCTGCTGAGGGTGGAGCAGAACACAGACAGTCTGACATGTCTGGGATAAACTGGTGAGCAGCTTAGGACGAGCAGATGGAAGGAGACAGGAAGTCCAGGAGGAGTAGAGGAAGAAGAGCGGGATGTTTAGCCTCTGACGACTCTGCGGCCCTCGTCTCTTTACTCTCCAGCATCAACTCTGAGAGCTGGAAACTCCTTCAGGACCTTTGCAGCACTTGCCCCTCTCTCATTATCACCACTGAGGTGCCCTTGAGCAAGCCCCTTTACACCCAACGGCTCAGGTGGAGCTGATCAGCAGCTTCCAGGTGTGAATGTGTAACTATGCGAATGTGATCGGGGCATTCCTGCAAGAGATGTGAAACTAAAATACTAAAAATGAACACATTAAGTTTCTATTTCACATTCATTTCTAGAACAATGATTCATAGTGTTTGTAGAAACTACCCCTTGGGAACCATTTCTAAATTATTCAGTATTTACATTACAACTTAATGTTCAACGTACTTAAACTTTTAGAGGTTGTTATTTACTTGTTTCTATGTCTACTCACAATCAGCATTAATTAAAAATCACAATAATTACTGGAGGGCGGCACGGTGGTCCGGTGGATAGCGCTGTGGCCTTATAGCAAGAAGGTCGCGTTGCCTCTGCCTTTCTGTGTGGAGTTTTTGCATGTTCTCCCTGTGTCTGCGTGGGTTCTCTCCGGGTGCTCCGGCTTCCTCCCACCGTCCAAAGACATGCGGCCTAGGTTGATTGGTGACCCTAAATTGTCCTTAGGTGTGCATGTGCATGGTTGTTTGTCCTGTGGTAGATTGGTGACCTGTCCAGGGTGTACCCCGCCTTTGCCTGATGTCAGCTGGGATTGGTTCGAGACCCCTACGAGCCTGTTAGGCGATTGATGATGGATGGAATTACTGGAGTCTAATGTCAAAACTGCAGCGTGACAGACAAAAGTCTGAGACCTGTGTGTATGGATGATGAAGTGGATCAGGACTAATCAGCACACTGACCAGCTTTAATAAAACTCCTACATAAGACATCTTAACAGGGAATAAAGCCAAAGATCATGATTCCAGAGCTGCTTTGGAGATTTTCAATTGTTTATTCCTCAAACCGGAGTGTTCAATGTTCTTTTAGTGGGCTTGAATGAAAAAAATGTCATGTGAAGTTTTATGGGTAAAATAATGGTACTTTTAAGGTAATTAAAATTAAGGGTTTTCTTTTCAGAGAGAGTTAATCTGTTTTTGTCCTCCCTGCGTTTTGTCCGCCAGGCTTCATCTGTCTCTCCACACTGTTTAATGAGGCGTCTCGGTCTTATGTAAATATCCCCCTGCATTAATACGTATAAACCTGCTTTTGTATTCATGTATGTGTGGGTGATGTGGTCCTGTTCATCTGCAGCTGGCGGAGCGATAACTGCCCATAATGACAGGGATAATCACATTACTGCGCAGAAAGACAGCTGGGTTTTTATTTTTTCAGTTTGAGCAGTTAAGATAAATTCATATTGGGCTGAGCAGGACTTTTATTCCCAATATATTTGATGAATTTAGTGAAAAGCCTGTTCCTGTTGTTTGACCTGCTGTCTGGTTGACCTTTGTCGCCATCAGTCTGCTGAGGCAGTTTGAGATTCTTGTTGGATTTCAGGGTTAAGGTCTGTGATGATTTCTTTGTCTGACCCTTCAGACTGTTTGAATCCAGATTTGGAGGTTCAGACAGAACTTGGATTCAGACAGCGTCTCTGTCTGTCTGATCTTCTTGGCATCTGTTGTCAGCTGGAAGACGATCTGAAGGAGCAAATCTCAGGCTGCCGAAGCTGGCCTGTTTGGAAGGCCTGCAGAGGCACTGTGGGTTGGGGTTATTAGCTGGTCAGTTGAGGAAGCATTTGATTTTAATTGAAAAAGAGATGTTCAGAGGTGATGAAGTGGCTGGTGTGAGTGTTTTTCTGATGTTGCTTTAATGCACATTAAAGCTGCAGTCTGTCTGTAGAAATGTTTCTGCTGGTTACTGCTGAATCATGGGCTCTTTATCAGCACTTACTGTACTGTATGATGATGTACAGGAGGGTGTTACTTGACTATAAGGGTATCAGAAGGACTGATTGGCGTCTCCCAAAACGACACAAATGAGCATTTCCTGTGACAGTCAATGGACCGTAATACGTTACAGAAGTTACATGACATAAGTCACATGTCATTAAACTTGTGGTAAACATTATGAAATTGCAGGTTGCAGTTTTGTTGGGTTTAGGAAAACATCATTATTTGGGTTAAAATAAGTACACAACGTACTAATAAGTATTTAAAGGCCCAGTGTGTAATATTTAGCAGGATCTATTTACAAAAATGTAATATAATATACATAACCATGTTTTCAGTGGTGTAAAAAGACCCCTACATAATGAACCATTACCTTCTTACAGTAGCCCAAACAGACAAACTGCTCTACAGAGCGTGTTTCGTCACTATGCTGAATCCGTACCAAGTAGAGGGTAGAAGAAGAAGAAGAAAAAGTAGTAGAAGTAGCAGTAAAAGTGAAGAAGTAAGTTCATCCATCCATCTTCATCCACTTATCCGGGATCGGGTTGCGGGAGCAGCAGCTCCAGTAGGGGACCCCAAACTTCTCTTTCCAGAGCCACATTAACCAGCTCTGACTGGGGGATCCCAAGGTGTTCCCAGGCCAGTGTGGAGATAATCTCTCCACCTAGTCCTGGGTCTTCCCCGAGGCCTCCTCCCAGCTGGACGTACCTGGAACACCTCCCTAGGGAGGCGTCCAGGAGGCATCCTTACCAGATGCCCAAACCACCCCAACTGGCTCCTTTCGACCCAAAGGACAAGGGGCTCAACCCTGAGCTCCTCGCGGATGGCCAAGTTTCTCACCCTCTAATGGTGCTTTCACACCAAACGCGAATCGAGCGTTTGGGGCGGCGAGTTTACATACAAAGTCAATGCAAAGACGCG
>JAPMOB010210334.1:13071-27408 GCA_029875015.1 Lepomis gibbosus | reverse complement strand
TGGCGCCGGGAAAGGGGGGCCCAACTGCAATGAACCAGCTTTGGGGGGGCCCAGCTTGCAAAAGGTTGAGAACCCCTGCTCTAGGGGAAAGACAGAAACATAAAAAGGGACCATTCGACGTGTTCACGTGTCGTATGCTGGCACATCTCCTCGGTCGGGCTCAATAATCCATGCTATGTTAAGTCTTTATCAGTCGCCGAAATTTCTTCACACCTGAACCTGGCTCATAATTGTTTCTTCAACAACCCTTATTCACTCTTCTCATCTTTTTTCTTAATATTTCTCAGATGTTTAGGAGTTTTTACACGCATAATATGTTGTCGTATGTACATATCGAACACCAACACCAAGAATGAAATATCTTCCTTTGACTAGTGTTGGAGTGTGAATCCTTCCTGTCTATGAGTGTGTTTTTATAGCCTCCCTTCTCAGTCACTGACAAATGGACAGATATGTGAAACGACGGCGACTAATGGAAAAATCCAGTGGTGTGATTTCCTGCGCTTTAACCTCATCATCAAGCAGCATCTGCCTGTCCGTCTGTCTCTCCCTGCTACGTGTTCCCACCTTTAAAATATTCACATCAGTACATGTTACATAATATGGTCTTTGTGCAAGCACACAGCATTTAAACACCACATTTCCCACACACATCCTCCAGCCTTCAGTTCTCCATCCTCACCTCTTACGTGATCTGAAATTAGACAAACACGCCTGTTTGCAATCACCTGGATGTGGCAACAGAGCAGTACAGTGAACAGTGGTCAGTTATTTACCAGAGCAGCCAACAGAGTCATTGAACTAGACACAAACAACTGCAGAATGGAGTGTATTCTAACTCCTTCAAAGTGACAAATCATCAGGTAACATACTGATACTGTTGCTACTGTAAATACTTGTTATCTAAATTCTTGTGAACAGGTAGACTCTAAGAAGATCTCAGGAAAACTCAGGATGTCTTACACAGCATGTTTAATGAAGCTCAGCCGAGGAGATCACAGCATCAGCATTACAGAGTGAGCACAATAGATAGCCTGCAGCCAATCTGCTGGATGTTAGACACTAATGTCTTATCTACGGAGGCTGGAGGTTACATGCATAACATTTTAAATGGGGACAGTGAGTATGTACACATACAAGACTCGAGAAAACACTGTTATCTGCTAGCCCTGAGCCTAAACATCAGTGTCTCCCTATCGGCTCAGCTGTCGTCACCCTGACAGGGAGGGAGAGGCACTGAGCTATGTCTAAAGAGCCGGGGATCAATCTACTCTGCTAGTGACCCTGAGTGTGACCTGTATCTAAAGCAGTCCTCACCTGTTACCCGATTTAAGCCCACTAAGAACAGAGCAGAACCATTGTTAATGTCAGTAACACCTGTGTTTCCTGCTATCCTGCCTTTACCCCATATTTCCCACCATGAATTTTAAACCTGGACCCTATTTCAGATATTTTGGTGTAGCTAGTTGGGACAAATCAGCTTTTGGAATCTGTACAGTAGGTTGCTTCAGACAGCAGCCAAGACCCAGCTGCAGAGGCTGAAACATATTCCGTCGGGGCAATGGTGTCCATCACAGTGACGTCCACAACAAGGTTTTTTTTTTCCACTGGAAAGAACAGGAAGACCACGGCGGAAACATGACTCAGAGTTGGAGAGGAGACTTTGTTGTGTTGGTGTAATGTTGGAAAGTAAAGTCTTGCCTCTCACAATATTTCAGAGCGAGACTTGCCCTTAAGTGAGACTTCAGTGTCCTTTTAGAAACAAAAAGGTGTCACTGGGACTCCGTAGTAGGGATCCTTTTCATGATGCTGTCAGACACCTGGTGTAACAGTCTGAGCTGGTCGCTGGCAGAAAGAAGCACCTTTTGTAGGGCGCCATTTTGACGGGGACATTTTACCAGAAGAAATATGTTGCAGCCACTGCAGGCACTTCAGCAGCGGCCAGCTGAAGCCATGTACTGCACAGATTACAAAACTTTACTAGTGATTTCAACACCAATATATATATAACTTGCTACTGATCCTCAGTCACAGTGTCAACTCTGTCGTTAGACTGATATGCTGAACTGTTTCAGAAATCTAAAACGTTTAACATCAGCTTTAGGCAGTTCCTCAGAATCAGGAGTGGAAGAGAGTCTCCTTCTAGAGCCACCATTATGCACAATAATAAAACAAAAGGAGAGAGCAATCAGTGAAGAGGAGACAAAGATAATTGTGGAAGGATGCATCTGCCAGTTCTGTTTTTGGCAGCATATGAAATTCATCACTCTTTAATCACTGTCTTTGTCACTGAAACGGAATTGTCGCTTGTTTTTTGTTATATGGAAAGGTTTCTGTTCCACCTGCATTCAATTCTTCTGAAGATCCTGAAAAGGCAATTTGGGGAATTCACTAACTGAATAAGTAAGTTAACAAGGTGTGACGAGGGCAAGTGGTGGTGAAACTGAATCATCACAGATCTGGATCTGAGGACTGGAGTTCTACAAGTGAGCTAACTTCAGGATTAATAGTTTTCAGTCCTCCGCCTACTATAGACTGAAGCACTAAAGCCTTGTATTGTAATATATGACAGAAAGCACACTTAACATTTTGAATGATGTTTTTTTTAATGTTTATTTGCCGTCTAGTCCGTTTCACCCGTCACAGCCATTAAAGTAAATGGTTTCATCTTTCTTTTTATTTTTGGCTAAATACTATAAGCATATATTTTGGTTTTCAAGTTTAATATGAATTTAGTTTATTAAACTTTAGGCTGCATTTGTTTCTGGTCATGTACCACCCACCCTTTGCTCTGTGGATGCAGGTAATGTGGGTGAGTTATCTTTTAGTTTGGAACTGATACTGTGATTCAGTCTTTCTCCACTAAATGAGCCCTTTTTATGGCATTAATGGATTTTCTGTTTCGCTGCTTTATGAAGTTAATTTAGAACAACGTTTTGAACATGTTTGACTGTTAAATAAATGAATCGGATTTTTGAAGTGATGAGAAGTTCTTGAAAGTTGGAACAGCCACTTACTCAGTGCTTGTGGCTTTAAATGTTGAAACGCCGGCACACAGCGAGCTGAAAGAATAAGGCTCAAATTTAAGCAACACATTAATTTGATGGAATACACAGATGTAATTATAGCCAGATCTACTCATGCCCTAATGATGGGGCAGCGATATTATAAGCATATTAACTTACACATTCACAGTGTCACAATTTTTGCCTGCTGTCCCCACTGCATAATCTGGATTATGTGTCAGTATTACACTTTGCCAGTAGACTTGTCCATGTTTGTGATTGGTCATCTGATGCAAACACCGGCCTCTCTGGATTGGGAAACGCTGGGTTGACTTACCGAGTTGATAACCAGCATTATATGACCGCTTAATCTCATCGTGATTGTTTATAAAGCACATAACAGATAACTTTGTTGTACAGGTCCCAAAGGTGTGCTTTCATGTAATCATAACACAGGTGGATGATTTTTTTTGCCAGCATCCACACTGAGATTAAGTTGTGCTTTCTTACCACTTCTACATTACTCCCTAACAGTTTTCTTGCATTTAAGCTTGAAGCTGGTGGTCCTCCCCGACCCTGTACTGGCCTCAGGAGACAGTAAACAGATTGAAGGAATTCATGGTGTGTATACTCCACGTCAGTGACTACAGACGGTCAATCTGTGGGTCTGAAAACCCAGTGGAGTTTCTCGGCGACAGTATAGGAAATCTTTCAGCACACCCACTTTGTGACTCCGTGTGCCAGAAACCCCATGGACCTGATCTGAGACTTGTAAGTCTTGTTTCCACATGGTCAAAAGAAAGTGGAAGAACATACATGACGTGTCTGGGTGAAGAGTCTCCCTGTATGTGGGAAGACAAACACTTGTGCCTTTACAGAATGAATGGATTTAGAAATCAAGCTAATAAGGACAGTAAAATTCTAAAATCAGAACGGTGAACTAATTAAAAAAAAATACAGCTCAGGCTGCTGTTTGCTGTTTTATAGATACAGACACCAACTGTGTACGTGTCAGTGGCCTCTCTGTAATCCCTCCATTATTTTACGAGAGATCATATGTAACAACAGTTCACATAGAATCAAGTAGATTTAATAAAAATGCTTTCACTCAAACTCCAATAAATGACCTCAACAACACGCCGGGCACTTTCACAACGCTGCCGTTCTCTATGTATTTGCATACGTATACAAATAATCTTGTTGCAAGTGCATCAGCCTACATCCTGCTTCACTGTGGAGAGTAAGAATAAGTGTTAACCTTTGACATCTGCTGCATGTTAATCAAATTAATCAATTTAAAACACTCTTTTCAAGTGCGGAAAGTCAGTTAATGCTTTAAACAGTTTATTTAGAAATCGGTCGAAACTTACTTTACAGCTGTGATAAGATCATTAGCTGTGAAAGCTCCAGAACAGCTACCATGTTGACTGTTTCACGTGAGGGCGTCACTCTTGGGCGTTGCAGAGTGCTGAGTACATATTCACCTTAGATCAATCTGTGCCAAATTTCAGGTCCTTGAGAACAGACTGGGATGTAAATTAGAATAAATATTGATAAAATACCGAAAAATCCCTCAGAGTTAGCGACACACATGCGGCTCAAACATCAGTCTTGTTTTACTGTTTCCTTATCGCTTTCGGCCGTATCAGTAGTGTAAAGTTACTGCTGATAAGAACATTTCCTGCTGCTTCATATTAAAAGCTTTCTACTGACAAGCGAACAGAAGATTTTTATGGTCAAGGAAATGAAAGGTGTTTATTGATTTGTTAGTGGCATAAGTCTTCAATAAAAACACACAACTAGATCTGGAGATATTTGGACCCGTTTGTTCGGCGGATCAGGTAGAAATAATACTGTAGAGAAGAACAGTTCAAGCAGAAACAGCCAGAGTGAGATGTTTGATGGAGCTGCAGACGGCAGGCTCAGAAAACAGCACAACTCCAACGTATTCTTTATTATTTTTTAGTTGGATTTACACAAGAAATGGTTCTAAATAAATAACAATGCTGAAAATGAGACGTTTTTACAACTTAAATTACAATTTTGTTATTAAAGCTATTTACATAAAGAAAGAAAAAAGTAGCATTTTCAGGTCCTTTTCATAAAGATCTCAGCTGCATGTGAGTGAACGTTCATGTGTGTTGTTGGAACATGTTCCCAAGTGTGTTTCTATTGTACTTGTACAGATTATCCACTCGGAAGCAGTGTCACATTTACCAAACCCCCGTGTGAAGATAACATGGAACAATTCAGGGAACAGAACATTATTTATTGAACAATATTAAGTGCTTTAAAGAGGAATTTAGTTCCTTACTTTCCTAGAAGATCACTTGTGGGAGTGTTTTGCTGACATGTACAGCAAAACTCTGTTAAAGTTAAAAATAGACAAACAGGATGTTGGATTAACCAAT
Source organism: Lepomis gibbosus (assembly GCA_029875015.1). Lineage (NCBI taxonomy): Eukaryota > Metazoa > Chordata > Actinopteri > Centrarchiformes > Centrarchidae > Lepomis > Lepomis gibbosus. The sequence continues at coordinate 21,992 of JAPMOB010210334.1, read as the reverse complement.
GCTTGGTGCACGGGTCTGAACTTTGTGCTAAAGACCAACAGTTACCAATAACTGCTGAGGTTTCAGAAAGATGTTTACGTGTATCTCAGCAGAAGCATCTTTCCAGCTTAACAGATCTATAGATCAACTAAAATCCCTTCATCTCATTCTTTTTAGTCAGCCAACTACAAAACTGTGCATCACAGACACAGTCTGGCAAAGAGCGAGAAAGAGTCTCAGCTGGTTAAACCTTTGCTCAGTAACTTCCTTCTCTCTGTTATTGGGGTTTCACTACAGCTGCTCTCACAATGTAGTCATTTCCATTTACACATTTCTCAGGTTCTGAGGCCAGACATCTGATCAGCATAAAATTGTGGGTCATAACTACCTATTAACCAGGTTATAATTGTGTGACTGCACTGTGACATCAATTAAATCAGTATTTTCTGCTGCTAAACCATCTGACAAAACCTACAAACAGGTTAATGAAAAGTATTGTGTGATCAGTTTAAGGAGACAAAGTTGTCTGCTAAACGTTTTCGAATCGCTCTGCACTCTGACATAAGGACTTATCCACTCTGGAGGCTGTGTTTGAAAAAGCTCCATTTACTGGTGTGAAACAAAAATCGTCTTGGAGGGGGCTGAGAGAGGAGAGTAAACTGGGTTTTCAGATTTAGCGAGCTTGGCGTGGTCGTGGTATAAGAGAGAGGGAGAGAGGGCGTGAGACAATGAGAAAGACAGACAGAACCATAAATGATTCAGCTGCAGTCACAGCCTCTTAGTTAAAAGGTCTTTGATAGCTGTGAACCCTGTCGCAGGCTTTTCCTCAACCCACCAGTGTCTCTGCACAGTTAATGTGGGCACTGTGTGGGTGAGCTCATGACTTCACAGCGCTCCCGAGCCACTGTGTAGGCAGAAGGTGTGTAACACACAGTGATGACACAGGGCCAACACCATCACCTTTGTTATCTGTGGCCATCACTTGACTGCAAGTTGCTCACATTCATAAATCCAAACATCACCGTGGCTGCAGGAATCATGGAGTGAAAAGCATCTTAAACATGGACCGGGAAAAGTCATTTTGTTTTCTTCAGTTAAAAGGACATTCTGCAGCAAGCAACCAGATGTGCATACGGAGTCGGTAATAAAACTAAAACTCAGGTATCACACTTCCACCACCTGCCTAAATCTCAAGCTGTTACTATGGTCACTAGAAGCTGTTCCCTGTATCATCATGACAAATTAAGTCATGTTTCACTCTCTCATTTGTCAGCAGCTGTTGCTGGATGCACAAACTTGGTCCAGAGATAACATCCGTTAGTCTGATCTGTTTTAATTTCTTTTCTGCATGTTTGCTATTTGCATTTCGTTGATCCTTGTGTGTGTTATCATGGTGTAATGATAGTAATTACCGTAGTGTCCTTGCTTGTTTCCTACATGCAGTGTCTTTTGTGTATAAGTAATGCCATGCTGCGTCACTTCAGCGTAAAAGCAGCTTGCAATAAATTACCTTTAAATTGTATTGCATTGTTTGGCAGTAACACTACAGCTTTTCAAAGGCTTCTAGCAACAATGACTCATGAAAGTTGACTTCTGTTTGCTCCGAGTGCCTCTGAGAGGTTAATAAATCAGGAGAGGCATGGGAAGACGAGGGCCGCACCCACCGAGCCTTGCTGAGGTGATGACTCCATCTAGCTGATAATTGCACAGTTTAACCGGCGGGGCATGTTCTGGATAATTGGAAGCGCTTGCCTGCTAAATGGCGGTGGCTAAGCAGCGAGGTAATTCTTGCAATATATTCTTCGAGGTGTAATCACTTTCATCTCATTTTCTGAGGTGAGCGTGTGGCTTGTTGTTCTCACCGAGGATCGTGTAAACACAAATGAATGTGCTGTGGGCCAAAACTGGGATGACATATTGGTTTATCTTCTCCAGATCTGAGTCCGGGTGGGATTATCGTGTTTGTTGGCTCCAGCTCCGATTGCAGAGAGTCATTAAAACCAAAACACAAAAGTCACACTTATTTTTCCCAGGAAACTTCATAGCACATGCATGGTGGTGTTACGACAGATAGCAAGAAGTGGATTGAGGTCAGCCAGGCATGAGACCCCCCCAAACAGTACACAAGAAAATGTGTTACTACAAGTTTGGTGTCTTCTTTGAGATTAATCTAACTACTATAAAAGATAATGAGCTCAGTTTTCATGTCTTTGCAAAGAAACACTGTTTACACAACATAAATAAAGTTTTTAATGAACATTCACACCACTGGTCATTCAGCAAAGGTGAAGGAGGCCTTCACTCTCAACTTCACTCTGATTTTCCTGCAGTCTGAGACTCAAATCTTCAACCTGCCACCCTCAGTAACAATCTCCCCTGTAATGTCTGGAGTATTGTGATGGAATTGTCATGACTGATGGAACCTACTTTCCTTCAGCTTGCCTCATTTACCTCAGTTTCTGACTTCATACATGCACAGAGAGTTTTTCGAGATCCCCCAGAGGAGTCTGATCTCGTTGCATTAGGGGTGTGTAGGCAGAGAACGCAGCCGCACCACCGCCATAATAACCCCAACCTGTCTTCCTTCTCCATTTCTTCTGGTCTACTTCCTGCTCATGTGTCTTTAGAAATTGGTCCCTTTGTTTCATCGTCTCTGATAGCCTCTTTGATTCTAGCAGACTGAAACCAAAGGTTTATTTTCATATTGAAACTTCCAATACCTGCAACCTTTTCTGGTTTCCAACTCTTCTAAATATTGTTGTTTTTTGTCTGGTACATGACGTCATAGTGTCTACATTTGGCTATAGTTAAAAGTTATAGTTAATTCAAAGGCCCTTATTTACAGCTTTGGTTTCAGATTAATTTAATGTACCTGTGATCAACTCGCCATAAACAGCTAAAGTTTACCAGGTTGTTACTGATATTTTCCACCATCTGTATAACTGCATTAAATTGTATTAAGTCTTTTTTTCCAAACTTAAATGCTAAATATTCCTAAGCTAAAGCTTCTGAATTGTGAGCTTTGGCTGCTATTTTTATTTATTTATTTTTTGACATTCTCTGTACACTTTCACATCCAACTGATTCAAATCACTGTTAAAAATATAATATTATTCCCTTGTTTCAGTTGTTGGCCCTGACCCAGCAGAACAGATCTCCAAAAATCATATTAAATACTAAAAACCAAAATGTGTCTACAATCTGTTTTTTCTTGGCCGAGTGAGGCCAAAGTGAGTCTTTTTACTTTAGAAGATTACTGAAGATTACTATCTTGAGGTGTACCACTGTGAACTTTCAATCCTCTGTATATTTTCACAATATCTTGCTGTGTGCTGGCAGCTATGACTTAGATTGACTTGTGTTTGCCACATTGGTTACCTAACCCCATTATGTCAGCTCAAAGGGACAGGAAATGGCCTCACATCTCATCCATCTATCAATCCAGCTGGAACATTTTTTTTATCTGTACCTGCAGGCCGTAAGCCAAAAAAAAAAAAAAAAAAAGCACACTGAACGACCTGTACAAAATTACAGAGATCTACTTTTTTTCTAAATTGAGCCCAAAGTGTTCCCATAAACCACACTCCTTATCTGCAATCTCTCACAAGATGGATGGTAAAGTGAAAGTAGAAATCAAATCGATTTGCAAAGCCCCCCCCTGCCACCATCAACTCAAACCCCTTCAGCAAGTTTTAAATCCAGATGCTCAAAGAATCGCATCAAACCACTCTGTAAATCTGGTGTAAGTGCCAGAGCAGATCTGTCAGAGTCCACGTAGGCCTGTTGACATGTTTCCCCCATGAAGCCATTCGCTCCTGATGGGAAGCAGAAGATTGTGTCATCACCGTAAATACAGACGGTGTGCTGTCCAGATACATTAGCACGATGTTCGCGTTAGAATCAAAAATCATCATGCTGGGAGGAAGAGAGATAACCAGCAGCATGTCAAACATGAATGACTGGTAAGCTGGTCCAGCAGTTCCCATCCTCTATCCTAGCATGCGGGTCATTACATTCATACCATGCATAACTCATTCCTGGGCTTTGAGGACTGAACCAGATGACTCTACTGGTCCCTTTGGCAGGTAATCATCTACATCTGCAAGTCCAAAAAGCTCAAAGGACATGAAAAAAACATTTTGTTGGCTTGAGTGTGGTCATAAAATGTTTTTTAAAAATCACTTCTCTGTAAAATTCAAATGACTGGTAACTTTCACCACATTTACTTTGGAAATTGTTTTTTTTTTGTAATTTATGGTTTCAGTGAGCTGCTTGTTAAATATTTGTTATATGTCAGACTACTACTTTTCGCATAAATCTATAGAGGAAGCTATTATTAACAATAGTTTTTGTACAATTTATGCCAGAAGGGGGAATAAACATAAACATCAGTTTAACATATTTCCGCCCACTGTTCCACCCACGGGGTGCTCACATTATGTAGAACTTTCAAGGACAGCTAGTACAGTAATGGCAGATCTGACTCTGTTATTTGGTCAATGTCGAAAACAATGCTGTGTCGTAAAAATAATCCATAAAAAGAGCCTCTTCACACTCGAAGCAGTATGCCAGTCCAAAAACTTTACAAATCTCAAAATTCATCACAACAGCCTGACAATAAGTTTCTGTTTAACCAAGCCACTCCCAGAAGGATGGTGGGTGGTAAGGGTCAACTTTAGTCAAACTTTATAAAAATGAGTTTACTTAACCTTAAGTCCTTTGGGGTAAATTGTTACTTGACTGTATTGCCTCCTATTAAGCTACGGAAAATGTTCCTGATATGAGTAGCTCGTATTAGCAGATACAAAGACAACCCACTCAGCTCATTATTTTTTAACAGCTTCACCTTCTCAGTTCCTTACTGCCAGCTCTGCCAATACCACCAGCAACCGCCCGCACTGCCCGCACAGTTTTTAACACCACCACACTTCATCTAGAGGCCATTCTCGGCTGCGGCCTCTCATGCCTTTCATCGCCTACAGATATTATTTGCCAGCTGGGTGACTGCCGTTTTAAATAAGGTAATTGTGGTTTTGTTCCTGGGTTGTTAAAATGTTGAGCCGCCTCTGGCTATCGCAGTAATAAACCTAATTGTCCCTGCTGTGGAAATTTGGCAAAAATCAAACCCCTTTAATTATATCAAGTGTTTAGTGACTGTGTGCATGTTTGTGTGTGAAGTGAGGACAATCTGCTGCTTTGCAGAGAAGCAGGCCAGATCAATCGAGTCCGTGCCTGGCAACGTCTCTTTCCTCACCTCTGGACGAACTCCTGGACCCTTCCTGTCTGAATGTTCTCGGTCACTGGTTATTTTAAATGACAGAGAGCTACATTTATGTCCCCAATCAGAAATGACAAGCAGATGGCTCACTGTTGATCTATCGTACCACTGAAGCTCTTACTGCTGTCACCCCATATCCAGTTAGCAGTGATGAAGAGGAAATATGGGCCCATTGTAGATCCTGCAGTCGTACGGTGGCTTGATGTAAATTCCCCACATATGAGTGACTCGGGCAGTTTAGGACAGGCCGTTATGGCCTTTGGTATTGATAGAACAGGATTTATGGTGCCATAGTTATTGGACCAAACAAAGACAGAAGAAGAAAAGAACAGGGAGCACTGTAAACACCTGAGGAAGAAGACTACTCCACCTATTGACACAGCATCGTAGCACCGTAAACTCAGAAGAAATTGGTGTTTTGAGACCACTAAGCCTTTCAAAGTGGAGACATAAAATATAGAATCATTCAAATTGCTGTGTTAGAGGAAAGGTTTATAGTAATACATGAAATTATATTCTGTTTCTTATTCATGTTTTAAAAGGTTATTTTGAAAAAAGTGAAAGCAACTGAAACAAAGTGCTGAAAATGTTCCACTTTTTTAAACTTTATTCAATCAAAGCCCTCCTAAAGGACAGCTGACGTCATCCAATTAGCCACCTATACAGTGCTCAACATTTCACTCACATACCCTGTAAGTTCTCACTAACATGTGGTGCTGCAAGCTTAGTGTGTCTTTTTTAGAGTTGCACAGTACTTGTTTGTGATTATGGCTAGTTTCCTTCATGGTTCCTTCATTGACACAAAGAAGGAAACTGGCGTTGCTTCTCATTCGAGGTTTTTTGTTTTAAATTGTATGGCACAGCTAATAAAATACCAAAAGACTAAAGTGTTTTCACCTGCAGAAGGTTTTTAAGTTCCCCATTGGCTGTAAAATCACGTTACTCATCAGCCTTAATAATTCAATTTTTAATATTGTTACAATTAACAAATGTTACTTCAAAGGAACAACAAAAAAAATTGAGAATGAGCGTGGAAGCTGTATTAGCATGTCATGTGAAAGATATGGAGATAAGAGATAGAAATGGCATGGAGGTATGCTGAAATGAGGTGGCAGATAGGTTTGATTGAGCAGAAAGGGAAAGAGGGAGAAAGAGGTAGACGGAAAGAAGTCGAAACAGAGACACAAACTGACAGGATAACACTAGCTTGGTGGAGAGAGCGAGCGGCTGAGAGACCTTTTCCTTCCTTTGCTCCCTCTCTCCTCCGGCAAACAGTCAAGCTCAGACACCCTCAGATCTGTACAAACCCTCCACTCCGTCTTGATGATTTCCTGCAAATTAATAACAACCAGCAAGCTGAAGGAGTAAAAGCCTACATCACAGAAAAACACATGGTACGTTGAATTGAAGATAAATTAGCTGTTATTATATTGTGCCATCAATAAACTACAAAAAAAAAACAGCTAATGGTGAATAATTGCTGTGCGAAGGAAGAGCAAAGAATACTAATGAGGCAATATTCTGTTTCTCCAGAAGACCTCGGCTGCTCTGTGTGTTTGTGTAGACAAACTTAACTGCTCAAATAGCTCCGTTCAGTATGAAGACTTTCTTTCCATAAATGTGATCATAAACATGTCACCTTCTCTTACAAAATGATTGCTAGACTCAAAGTGGAGCCTATTACAGGTTACTTGAGGATTTATGAGCCATTTTAAGACCTTTGCTTACAAAACCGTTATGTTTTCAATAAGCAATGCATCTACATTCATGAAATATTGGCCTGTGAATTTAAATGCCAACTAAGAACATGCCACATAAAGCCTTTTGACATGAAGCCAACATTTCCATAGACAACAAATAAGCTGCTCTGCTGTGAATGCCTCTCTGGTTGTGCTGCAGATTATCACAGACCGTATTAAAAGTTAAAAAGGATTTTTCATGTGAACCATTCGACAGAAGGGACCGCTCAAAAAAGGGATTCACTAAATCAAAGGACCATCACAAAGGGGGAACAATAGGTGACATCATCTAACATTGGGTTATCTTTACTGAAGAAATTTGAGAAGACCACCTTTTGTTTGAAATACGAGTGTCGTGTATTGTATCTGTGCATTCCTGCCACAAAATGTATTACATCATAATATATGGCGATATCTTGCACAAAACAATGTATAGTGATACAGGGATGTTATTCATATGACCCATCGCTAACTGGTAATAAACTGACAGCAGGTAGTAACATAGTCTGACATAAGCACCCGCCAAATGTGGGTAAAGTGTTGGCAGTGATGGGTAAAATCGTCAGGCCACATAACAGACAGACGATTCTGGTGTAAAACACAACACACACACACCCAGCAGTCAGCTCAGGAATATCTACGGCGGTGTTTTAAACCAAACCCACCATTGGAAGAGGCCGTCTGTCCTGAGTGACAGCCGGCTAGCTTGCCAGCAGGACCGGCCAGACGACGGGGAGGTAATTCAAGTGTTTGATTTTCATTGGCAACCTTTTGTAAACTCAAAATGAGCATTGTGTTTGCTTGCTAGGATCCAAAGGAGGAGGTTTTTGTTGAGATACAGACTCTTGGAGATTTGAAATGAGATAAGGACTCATTCATCGGTGGTTGAACTGTGGGTTTTGACTGTACACTGGTGAACTTCTTGTTTGCTTTATGTTTCTTGTTGTCTGTGGTACCTTTCAGATCCATAAAGGTGGAGTGAGAGTCATGTGCTGAAAGAGATGGGTCCTTTGTGCATACAAACGTGCATACAAAGTTTGTGTAAACACACCAAAAATTATAAAGGCAACCCTTTTGTTTTTGCCCCATCATTAATCATGAGCTGAACTCAAAGATCTAAGACTTTCTCTATGTACATTAAAGGTCTATTTCTCTCAAACATTGTTCACAAATCTGTCAAAATCTGTGTTAGTGAGCACTTCTCCTATGCAGAGATAATCTATCCACCTCACAGGTGTGGCATATCAAGATCCTGATCAGACAGCATGAGTATGGCACAGGGGTGCCTTAGGCTGGCCACAATAAAAGGCCTTAAGCTGGTCACAATAAAAGGCCACTCGAAAATGTGCCTAAATGAGCTGAATGTTATTCCTTTATTTAGTGCATTCATTTCCAATGTATGAGATAAAATTTCACAGTGGTGAGAAAAAAAATTCTTATACGGTGGCAGGCAGTGAAAGCAGTTCATTTGAGACCCTGGGAAGTAACAAGTGACCATTTCATTCTAGGGCTTCTGACATTTTCCCAGCCCCAACAGTGACACTGTTGGGGCTCTTATATCCTCAGCATTTTCAGATTCATGGATATTATAGTAAAGACAGTGATGAGAGAAGGTCGGACAGATAGACAGCTTTAGACAGAATTTAAAATCATAAAAAAAATAGTTTAAGTGGCACCTACAGTAACTGAGGCGCTCAGACGCCGTCAGCAAAACTCAGATCACCAACCACAACCACTAAACGCACTTCACTGGAGAGTGTGTGTGTGTGTGTGTGTGTGTGTGTGTGTGTGTCATGCGTGTGTGTGTGTGTGTGTGTGTGTGTCATGCGTGGGAGGCAGTGAAGCAGGAAGCTGGAGCTCGGCCCGGGGCTTCGTCTCTGTGTCCTTGTGGATATCTTTCATCCTTCCTTATCTTGCTCTCCTTC
>JAPMOB010210334.1:0-13057 GCA_029875015.1 Lepomis gibbosus | reverse complement strand
CCTCCACCCTCACCAATCCTGCCCAATACAAGACGGTAAAATGAGCAACTGTTTCTCCTTCTAAACATATTCCGAGTGTAAAATATGTTTATTTTATTAACGCTGGCAGCTAATGACTCTTACACATTTTGATCAGTTTTCCACGCTGATATATTTGGATAAAGTCTTCAAACTACCTGTTCACAGCTCACAGACATGCACACTGTGACAAGGGATCACAAGAACACATGAATGTATATCAAAGGGTAACTTCGGTATTTTCTAGGGACGCACCAAAATGAAAATTCTTGGCCAAAGCCGAAACCGAATATAACAAAAAACTTTCCGAATCCTGAAGGTTTTTCACATTTCTTAATGAGACTACGGTGGGGGGGTCCGGGACCCGAGAGGGTCTGGTAAAGTAAATAACATGTGTCCATTTACTTTTAATGGACACGTGTTTTATACTGTGAAAAGAATCCAATTAATCTTATTTCCATCCTGTACAGACGCCTTATTTTGAAAACCGGACATTGTCACATGTGTATAAATAATGTTGTAACATGAAGACTTCACAGCCTCCCCTCAGGAGGACTCTCATACTGCAACACTTGTCTTTGTAAAGACAGAAACTGACAGGATAAAGTCGCTAACTTGCCTGTCAGCTCGCTCTGGGCCCTTTCAGTTACCATAAAGGCTTGAATACGTGTGCACTCCAAATGCAGGTGCAACCAGCTTGTTCTTATCTCAGGGAATCCAATACCGACGCTTTCGGAAAAAGTGACAAAACGACAAAGCTACGTTTGAGATAAAGCTGTTGACAGCCCCCCAAACCCTCTACCCTTACCATAACCAACAGAAATGTTAGTACCTAAACCTAAGTCACTGACTTTCTGCATATCAAACAGCCAACCCTGCAGCTGACCGGCTAACCCTACAGCCCTACCTGTGTTTCTGCAACATAGCAAACGGGGGGCATTTCATATGGACGCAGGGCATCTTCAGCGTGAAAGCGTCAGTTATGACACATCGAGAGGAGTATGCGTTGGTGCGACTAGCTTAATCGCCTCAGATGGAGACAGAATCAGCCACAGATGGAGTGGATGTGCTGGGAGACAATTCAACGAACAGTGTCTGCAAACGGACATGTCTTTGTCTTTGTCTGACACTTTAAAATGCTTCCTCACTGCTGACATGTCAACATAATCGTACGGTAAAATTTATTCAGTCTTTTAACTTATTACACCGAACGGTCTTTTGCTTTTTTTTGCTATTTTCGGCCAATTAATTTTGGTGGCCAAAAATTGGGTGCATCCCTAATAAATGTGTTTATTTCACTCATTAAGGCTGACAGCTAATTATTCTGACACATTTTGATCAATTTTCCACAAAGATATATGGATAAAGTCAGTCATTACTCACAGCTCACAGCCATGCAAACTGTGGGATCACAAGGAGACATGGATTTTATCAAAGGGTAACTTTGGTATTTTCCAGCATGGGCCTATGTGACTACTTAAGTGCCCAGTATTGAGGGAGCGCACTGCAGTCAGCATGTAGCTGTTGTCTCATGAAGGCAATTAGACTTCACTCAGTAAAAAAACAAAAAACGAACCAGTTGAGCAACAGTGAATACAAGAATTTTGATCATTTAATAAATCACAATGTCAGCTCAACATTGTGACGTCTATCAGTCACTGGCAATGGACGATGTCATCTTTTCTTGGCCAAACCCTTCTTACGTCCCCACTTCAAAATCTTTTCTACTCTGATGAGAAGAACATTCAAGAGCAAACAGCAACAAGTGGGACTATTAGGGCAGGAAGATTACTGACAAGGTTTGTACTGAAATTATGCTCAATTATTTAAGCTGGAATTATTTATTTTTTGATTCACAGATTTTAAAAATTAATTTTCTAAATGTTGATTGATAAGGTAATGTTGACGTTCACATTATGGAGTCAGCCATTAATTATCTTGCAGTAAATGTACAGTGCAGGTCGCAGCGTGTCCGTTAATAAAATGGATGTCTGTTGTTTCGCCAACTGCTGGAAAGTTAAGGCGGTTAGCACGAGCTAACATCTGCCTGACCATCAAATTATGTCTGTTAGAGGCTCTAAATTTCGGTTTTGATTACTTTAATTAATTGTCCAGCCCTAGGGACTATGTTTTTGCATTTTATTAAAGGCTTTCATTTGAAGCAGAAGTGAGCTTCATAAAGGTTAGCGAATCAAGCTAATGACCAAAAGGCTGCTGGTTTGATCCCCAAACTCGCAGGATACAACTGAGTAGGGAAGTGAGGAGTCAAAAGACACAACCCCAACAAATCAGACTGTGGATGTAGTGGATGGCTTCCAGCTGTTAAATGTGTGAAACTGATTCTCAAAGTGCATTAGCAATATTACCATCACTGATGCGCAGCAAATCTAGCCAGAGTAAAGACAGGTTTTTTAAATTCCCACACGGTTGGATCACTGACATCTAACAACAGCAGGAGATCAGAGAGTGAAGTGATTACGGGCTGCGGTCTGAAGGAGAAACAGCAAACATCAGAGCAGTTAGAGTCTGGATGAACAAAGATCACAGAGTCAATTGACAGTTCAGATTAGCGGCATTAAAAGGGAGAACAAAGTGTGTGAATTCTCTTCTTTTAGATTCTTATTTATCAGTAACACGATGCAATCGACACGGAAAGTTACAGCAGCTGTTAAACACAGTTTATATCATTCTCCAGTGGACGGTGTATTTACAACTGCTGTCAGGCTCGGCTCTTTCACATGGTAAATACTACAGAATATGTTTCACTTCGCTGAATGATGTGACCAAAAAAGAAAGTCTTAATATGTTACACACCTTGGATGTGTGTAAATCTGCTGCTGTGGGACAGGTGAGGCCAATTTGTCTGCTGGGATCCAACAGCAGGAGCTGTCACTCAAATAAATACAGACAGGCAGGCAACACGCTCACAGATCATATCAAGTTGTTCAGCATTTAACAGGCATAACGTAACTGTCCCCCTCTCTGACAGACAGAGATAAGAAGTGAAATATTTTTTTAAAATGTAATTATTTACCACCATGCGGGTGTGTAGCCCTCCAATTTTTTAGTGTGAGCTTGTGTTTGCGGTGTGTCAGTATGAAAAGGTCTTCTGCAGACCCTAACCTCAGAGAAAGGTACTCTCGCTCAGCAAAGATGGGAAATAGGCTACTATCCATTTGTTTATTTCAACCAGTATAAATATAACATGTGTAAAAATAAGGCTCAGATAACATATCATTTATGAATAATTAATTTTTCTCAGAGAAAGCACATCGATGTACGCAAAGAGAGAGAGACTGACCCTCCCTGTAAATCTGCATGAATACTATTTTATGTATGTACGATGTGTAGCGAGTAAGTCAAGAGGCCACTGTGGGGTTGATGAGGTTTTATACATCCAAAGAACTTCTATAAAATCCAGACCAGGCCTCTAAATGAGACCCGCGTTTATTAGTCAAAATGTTTAGTCACACCAGGCCAGTAAAAGAGATAGGCGTCTTATTGGGAATAAGCTTTACAGTATAAGGGAACTTATAGAACAGCCATTTTAAAACAAGGTTTAAATATAACGTTGTGAACTCACAGGAAATGGGCCAAATCCACAACCTGTGTACAAAACACTACAAAGATAAAAATAGGGAAAAATGTTGTCAGGAAATCAAATGAAAGAAACAAGGAGACCATGAACCAAAGAAATAAAAGAAGAAACTAAGCAGGCAGAAAATCAAAAGAGTCAGAAGAAACAGGATAAAATGAGATGCAGAGAAAAACAAAAAAAGCACAACAAAAGAAAAGGGAGGAAGAAAATGAGGAGATGAAGGTCAGAGTGTGAAAAATGAAAAATAAAATAAGGAGAAATTAAAAAGAGAGTGAAGCTGAAGAAAGGAATAAAGTGAAAATGAAGTAAATCACATTCCAGTGCTGACTTCCCGGGCAGTCATTTCTCCTCTAATTATAGAGTAATTGAGCCGAGCCGGACAGGATCATAATAAGACAATTAGCTTAATTTGTTTGAATTGAAAAGCCAATTAAAGAATAAGTGAGCAGTGTTGAAAAGTTCATCAGATTATATCTGTATTACAAACCAGGTCAGGGAGTTGAGGCTGCTGGACCAACCTGTACCACCAGCAAAAGCAAAAAACAAACACGGGATAACAGGACGTCTTTATTGAAAACTCAGCCGATACATATTTAAAGGATTAGAGTTGGTAGAGAAACAGCTCTCTGTCTTAGCCTCATTGTTGAAAACTCGAGGCATGTAATCCGAGCGGATTGGTTTGACAGATGGTTTCAGTGAGATTTGCGTTCGGAGGCTGAAGTGTTGCATATCTGCCTGCGTCGAAGAAGAGCTACTGCTATCTGAATAAACAGCCTCTATTGTGACAAAGGAATCTCTGTTGTGAAAAGATCTGTAAGAGACCGCCACCGAGCAGTCACCAGTTATACAGGCTGTGTGGTTGAGATGAGCTCGTTCCAAGCAGCAGACGGATATACAGAAAGTGTAGGGAAGAGAGCTGAAAGGATTCTTTTAAGAAGTGTTCATTTCGGCTTGTGCTTTAAAATGTGCGGTGCTATGCATGAGTTTTAGGCAGGTGTAGAATAAATGCTGTAAAGTTAGAATGCTTTCAAACAATGTTGACAGAATGTTAATTAACAAAATGCAGAGTGCGCGAACGTATTTGGTGTGACCACCCTTCAAAACAGCATCAATTCTTCTACGGAGACTAGCACAAAGGTCTTGACGGAACAGAAAGGTTGACCCAAACATCTTGGAACTCTCCACAGTCCTGTAGATTTAGGAAGCCTCAGTTGCTTCTCTCTCTTCATTTCATCCCAGTATGATTTGATCAGGGCTCTGTGGGGGGCATACCATCATTGCTAATGACTTTCAATGTATATTTATGGTCGTTCTTATGCTACAGAATAAATTTGGGACCAATCAGATGCCTCCCTGATGGTATTGCAGGATGAATAAGTATCTGCCTGAACTTCTAACCTCCACCATGTTTCACTCATTCTTGTACCTTTATCAAAAAAAACCTGCTGCAGACAGATATTCCAGTGCATGACCTGCTGCCATTATCTGCACCCCAGTTCCCATGTTTCTATGTATAGTTGAGTTGCCTTGTTTTCATTTCCAAGGCTTTTTGGCTGCAGGTTTTCCATGAAGGCAACTTCTGTGACCAGACTTCTCTGGACAGTAGATGGTGTCCCAGGGTCCCACTGTTTTCTGCAGCTCTGAGCTGAGGGCACTGCTGGAAATCTTCGGATAGTGAAGGAAAGTAAGAACAATGTGCCCTTCATCTGCTGCAGTAATATTCTTTGGCCGACCATTGCGCCTACGGTCCTCAGTGTTGCCCGTTTCATTGTGCTTCTTCAAAATAGCTTGGACGGCACATCGGGAAACGCCCGTCTGCCTTGAAATATCTGCCTGGGAGAGACGTTGCTGATGCAGTAGAACTACCTTGTGTCTTGCTGCTGTGCTCAGTCTCACCATGACCTTTGACAGTAAACTGTCTTCAGCAGCTTTGACTGTTCCTCATCCAGTTCCTCCTACACAGCTGTTTCTGTTTCAGGTAATGATTGAGTTTCAACATACATTTTGAATTTATGATCATTAGCACCTGTTTGGTTTAATTGTTTAATCATTCTCCTGAAAATATGCCTACAAAATCTCTAACTTGTGCAGGTGTAGGTAGAAGAATTGATGCTGTTTTGAAGGCAAAGAGCGGTCTCACCAAATACTGATTTAGATTTTTCTTCTGTTCACTCACTTTGCATTTTGTTAATTGATGAATATAATCTATAATGGTTTTTTTTTAAGTATTCTTACTTTACAACATGTTTTCCACACTTGCCTAAAACTTTTCATTCATTATTCATTTAAGTACTTTTTTATTATCTTTATTACTTTATTTATTTTTTATTAGTTTTAGTCAACGAAAACTAATGAGGTTTTTATCTGTTTTCAACAGTGAAATGTGGTCAAGGTATTACAGTATACCAGGGTATTTAGAAAGCCCTCTTTCTGGTGGATCGATCATATTGGCTCTAAGATTGTTTTCCCTGCGCTCAGTTCAGATTCGAGTGGTTTTGTCTGCTTGGTCTCGTAATGTTATTGCAGGTTTTAATAATCGCCACAGTCTGCCGGCGGGAAGAATGAACATGTCACAAATGACGTCTATCACCAGCTTTTGTGTTTGTTTTTCATGTGTACACACACACACACACAATCCCGGAGAAATGTCAGGAAGGTATGAAGAAGTAGATCCCACCCAAGCCTAATTACATTTAATCAGTGTAGTTTTGAGTATCAGATCAGCACAGTGTTTTTTGTCAGATAGGCAGCTAGAATAAAGAGTCAGCTGACAAGTGAACTGTTTCCTTAGCTAAGCCAGAGCCCCACCCCCCCGCCACACACATATATACAACAGGGTGTGAATCCCTCTCATTACCCATTATCCAGTACAGCCCAGGCTGTCATCGAACTCTCTGTGGACAGAGGATCATGGGAGCTCCGAGAAAGGTCAGAGAGAGCAAGAAACCAGCTGGGCCATAATCAAGACAAGCACACACACAAAGTTATCGAACCAACCTTGCACCAAGATGTATTGATCACACAGTCTTCCATCAACACACACAACCTCCCTCCTTTTTCACCCTCTCTCACACTCTCACCCCTCATTACCCCTCTTTCTAGCTCCTGTTTCCTCTCTCCCTCCCCTTTTCCCCTCCCTGTCACTCTACCAATTCCCTTCTCCGTCTGTCTTTCTCCCCATCTCTCTAAGCACTACTCTCTCAACTCTCCTCCCTTTCCTCTGTCCTCTCTCTCCTCGCCATCACCTCTCTCATCTTTCATTCCTCTGTCCTTAACATATCTCCCCCTCTTCCTGTATTTATCTTTCTATTTCCTGTCTCTCTTTGCCTCAATTCCAAAAGCATAAGTCACGGCAAAAGCTATTCTGTAACAACCCTAAACATCCCAAAACATAAATGTACTTTTTTTTTTTGTGATCAAGTTTTTATTATGATTTAAGAGAAAAACAAATCACAAAACTGAACGTAGGTATCTGTATGATACAAAAGTAGAGAGTAAACATATACTGGCATCGATACCTGCATATACAGATACATGTAATAGATGGCTAAAACAGAAATATCAATTAATATTAATACAACATGTAAAGCCATTTTAATATTGATAAAAGATAACAGGAGAGAAGAAAAGAATTTTAAAAAAATCTAAATAAGTAAGTAAATAAATTAAATTAAAATTAAACAGCAACCCATCCCCTGAATCCAGGACTCCAAATCTCCGTCACATACTAAATCTGAAACACACGGAGGATAGTTAAGAGTGAATGCCAAGCCTCTATTGCTGACTCTTTCGCTCCGTGGACCCTAGCTGTACACAACTCTAAATAGGCAATATCCAAATATGTTAAGACCCAAGTTCGAAGAGAGAGAGAGAGAGAGAGTGTGGAGGTTTCCAACGTGTGGCGACTAGTTTTTTCGCGGCCGTAAGTCCAGCCAACAATGCTCTTCTCTTGTCCAGTGTCAAACCCAGCCTTGACAAATCATTCAAAATAAGCGCAGCAGGCGAGATGGGCAGTCTGATTTCAAACTACTTAGAAAGGTCAAAGGCAACCATCTTACAAAATTCTGTCACTGGGGTTGCTCCAAAATTGAGGGGGCGGGGGAAGGGGGAGCATCAAACTAACAAAATTGAGTCTGGGCAGAATATTCATTTTTATTATGGCTACCCCTCCACGAAGTGAGTTTAGCAGACTATAAATGTACTTTTATGAAATACAAACATTAACCCTTTGAGAGAATAAGCGAAGGTGCCGTTTCACACATGCTATGTATTTATTGTGTGTGGCCGTTGTTTCTAAGACCATCAGCTACAAACTAAACCGATTGCAAAACTACATGTTTCTGATTCAAGTTGGCTTATAAACCTAGACAAATCATTTCTTGGTAATACATTACTGTAATGTATTTTGCTGGATTTCTCACTACATACAGGAAGTAGAAAAAAGAAAGACTGTTTTTTTTCTCTTTTGAGGTAGAACAGCTGGCACAAGAAATGGAATTAGATGACATTTGTGTCGTCTGTAGTAAAGGCCAGCAGGCTTTACACCTAGTTACCATGAATCAGACTCAGATAATAAACAGAGGGGTGTGTGTGTGTGTGTATGACCCAACTCAATGACCCTGAAGAGTAAGACTGATGAAAATGTCGAGATCACTTTTGAGCTACTTTCTGCCGTGAAAGTGGAAGTCAACTTTCCAAATTAAAACCCCCAAATTATTATAATGTTAATCCTACAAACAACTCAAGTTACAAGTGAGAAGTATTTGCAGTCGGGCTTAACGATTTGGGGAAAAAATTAATTTTTCTGCCAGATATTGCGATTATGATTCGATTTGAAATTTTTTTTGTTGAAGTGAACCAGGCAGGAAGTCAGACACAGAACGCTATTGAGAATACGGTCAATTTTTAAAATAAAACACCCTTTGCAGGCTCCCAATGCTACATCAACATTAAACAGTTAAAACAGACAAAAAAATAAGCTATTTAACTACATAGCCTAATTAACCCTAGTAGAAGCACAACAAATAAGCAAAATCTGAATGAGTTAGCAAAATCTGACAGGCAAAACGCTCTTATTCTGAAATGCTTCATGTGGATATGTAGCGTTAGCCTGTAGCGTTAGCTGTCATATGTAGTTGAAGCCCACAAAACATGCAGGTTAAACGCTCCGCTGCTGAAACATTTCAGTGCGAGTTGACGTCGGACAAAACGGCGGCTCGGCCGCAGCCTGTTTGCCTCTGGTTCCGTTTGTTGTTGTAAAATGTACACGCCCTGTGCCTGCTCTGATTGGTGAGTAGGACCGTAACAGGAGGCGCATGGCACCTATAATTGGCGAGCAAGTCTGTCACAGAATGACGAGAACAGAATGAATCTGTAACTGCATGGCTGTTTAAAACGGGTCAGATTCGTTGCATAATTAACCTACATTTTAATCGCCGTCTTCACGATTAGCTAATCACCTTCTTTCAAATCCCAATTTTAATTTGAAAACAATCGTTCAGCCCTAATCTGCAGCAGTCTTTAGAAGAAAAGGGTGGAATGAATAGCCGTTCATTTTCACGCCATTATCCAGCCTGGTTTTGGCCTTAGTGCCCCACATTTTAATAAATTTGTATTTTGCCCTAAAAATGACTTAATTCTGAAGTTAACGCCTGAAGTTCTGATTGGCCCAGCTGTGTTTCCAACCGGGGGCCTACAGCAGCCTATTAGCACCTCAGCAGACTAATTGGAATCATTGAAAAATGTGGAAAGCACTTCAGAGACAGCAATCAGCAACAAATATAGAAAAATAATCAAGCAAACCTGAGTTTC
The DNA here is from genome assembly GCA_029875015.1 of Lepomis gibbosus. NCBI lineage: Eukaryota > Metazoa > Chordata > Actinopteri > Centrarchiformes > Centrarchidae > Lepomis > Lepomis gibbosus. Next base: position 3,630 of record JAPMOB010210334.1, on the reverse strand, counting down.
CATGCAAATCCGCACACACGTAGCAGTGCTCACGAACAAAACCCCAAAGCTGTCATGTGTGCTTTAACATTTCCTCTCAGCCCGACTTCAATCAAAGCAATATCCTCCACATACGAGAAGTGTTCCTAATGAGGGACTCAAAGCCCAGCGTGCTCTGAAGATTTATTTACATCCATGACAAAAGTGTCAAAAGTCAACAAGCTATTGTTTCCTGAGTCATTTCAGTAACAGGTGCTGCTAATCAGCATCACTCAAAAGTACCAGGAGAGAAACCGCTTTTATAATTTTAATGAGGTTTCTGCTTATTAGAAATCAGGCACGTTCAGAGGCCCATAAGCAGCCTGACGAAACTGATTTTACCCTTTAACAATACAAATATGCATTTTACCATCAAATACAGTTGATCGGTCTGCAGATTTCCATCTAACCTGATACCAGTTTCCCTCAGTTCCTCTGAAGGATGGGGCTGCAACTTCCAAATACTTAAAATGCCAATACATTTGATCCAGACAGATAATGGTATGCAGGAAGTGTAAAGCAAAAGAATATAAAAGAGGTGCACAGATGAAAAGCAGTTTAAGATTTATTTACATTTGCTCTCACTTACATCAACTACTACTTCCCCTTCTTTGACTTCAGGGAGACAACCAAGTTTTTGAAGTTCCAGTTGAAAACACAAACATAATTACAGCTCCAGCTAGCGCTAAGTGGTATGATTGACTTTAATGAGCTTGCTGGAATAAATGACCAATTCATTCCTGAGCTAATCTTAGCTGATTATCACGAACATGTTCGCCTTGACAGCCACATTTGACAGGTGCTAAAGTGATTTCACTGAAATTAAGCCCAAAGCTGGGGGTGTTGTGTTTTTATACAAACCCACCATTGAACTCCCTTCAGCTCTAAGTGTATTCTTTTCATGTCATCTCCATATGTGAAGAAGAAACCTGGGCGCAAAAAGCTTATAACCACCTCAAAACAAGAGGTAAATGTGATGTCGCAAAACTAAATTAATGTGGAATCAAAACTGGTGAGGTAAGAAATAACCTACTAAAAATACTGTAATGTTTCACAATATTGTACAATATACAAATAAATAGTGTCCCCATACAGTTACACCTTCATGGCCTTGTCTGCCCAGTAGTCTTTAATTTAGAGATGTGTCTGAGTTTATTAGAGGCCTAGTCAGTCTTTTATTATGAATACACAATTGTTCTGACCCCAGGAAGAGGAATAGCCAGTGATTATGCTGGTTCTAATTGGGAAGCTAAGAAGGAAAAAAATACAACAGCAAACATTTAAAAATAAATGGTTTGGCCAAGAAAATGGCCTCAGTGCATCTTTTGAAAATAATCTAGCTGTTAAAAGCTTCCAGGAAACTTTGATCGCACTCGCCAAGTCACTATTTGTCAACCTGAACAACTGCGAGCTGTTTCTGCATGCTGGCTTCCAGCTGTGGAGAACATTTGTTGAGGTTACTAAATACTGACGGACCGATCAAAAGATGGCGCACTCTGTTGTCAGCTACAGTTCACACAATTGGCAGCAACTGGCAGGAAAACTGAGCAACTCAGAAATCCATGTTAAACATCACTGACACGTCGTATTGTGACGACGTTTGGGCGAATGTGTGTGTGTCAAAATGTTATCTAAATGAAAGCTGCATTGGCTGTATGAAGGATCTGAGCTCACGAGCCATGAAGCAAACATTATTTACAATACCTCAATATTTTTAGAACATACCTTTCATAAAACAATATCTAAAAAATATGTTATCTAAGTATTATGTTATTATGTCATCATTTTACCAGGCAGCATCTTCATCAATACAATCAAAACAAAACCTTCATCCTCATCACCACATTCACGTCTTTATCAGCATCATCTTCCTCACCACGAGAATAAACATGCTTTAATTATCATCCCTGTAAACATTACTGTCTTCATCATCTCAATCACCCCACGGAACTTCAGCTTCAACACTCGCATCACATTCATCATCAGCTTTATCATCGTCATTCTCTGAAGCAAAGGCATCCAAGCATCATCCAGCATAAACCTCAACATCATCAACAGTCTTTTCTGGAGCGCCCATGAACACAAACACTTTCACTGCATCAGATTAGCTCTTTTCAAAGCTAAGAGGCAGGAAATTCTACGGAAAATTGCAGGTGGACTCAATGCAGCTGCACCCAGTGCTTCCACCGAGCTCCCTCTACAAAGGCAAAACAAGGTCCAACGAAAGAGAGAGATAGAGACGGAGGGAAGTGAGTGATAGAGAGACTGACGTAGGGAGAATGAGTCTCAGAGGAAAGGATAAGGCAGAGGATAGAGGAGGCGAAGGAGAGGCTCTCCGCCGCAGCATCAAAGACCAGCGGCGTCCTCTGAGAGCAGAAAGAGAGCAGCCGGGATTTAAACAGCATTTAGGAGGTCGATATACCTGGGTCATTAGCCGTGAGGAGACTTCACCAAGAGACAGAACCAGCAAAACCTAAAGATTAACAATCCAAAGCCAGCGAGTCAGACAGACCCAGACGTACACACACACACCAGCCTCAACAAACCAGAAGCTGATAGCATCTCACGCACGCTCCCAGTCACTCAACTCAAACGGCATCCTTACCTTCCTGCACCGCCTGGAAAGGGTTGTTGGGCTCGATGAGTTTAATTGAGTGTGTGATCTTCTCACTCTGCAGGACGTCATCACTCAGACTGAGGTCAGACACGGCGAGCTGGAACACCTCATCGTCCCGCACCGCGTTCTCCTCAAATATTGCACCTGGAGGGGAGGGAAACGGGTACAGGAAATGGATTAGCAGGACAGTTGGAGGCAAAACCAGATGACACAACGGTTTATCATTTTAGGACTTTTAAAGAAAAAGTTACCAAAATTCATCAGATCCAATGTGCTGATAATGTTTATTCGTTGTGAAATTAACTACTAAAACTTATCAGAGTATCTCAAGATGCTTTACAGTCAAATCGACCCAAATGCACTGACTGAAAAAAAAAAAAGTTACGCAACGGGTCATTACTTCAGCAGGAAACGCATCCTGTGTCACAGCGGCAAGCAGAACTCACAAGTTCTCAGCGTTAGACTGATATTTTACATAAAGGCACAAGATTAACTAAAATGCCAAATTGCCGCACTGTGGTTCTAAATTAATAAATCAAACAAAAGCAAAGACAAAAAAAACCCTAAACATTATATTCCAACAAAAATTTAATTGAGCAGGATTATGTTTCCAAAAGCAGAAATCCATTCGACAGAGCTCAGTAACATGACACAATAAAAAAATATTCCCATCAAGTATATTTAATAAATGTTATAGGATGTGGACGAGCGTCTTTGTTTCTTTTACAGTAAGGCTGCTAATTAAGAGTCCAAGATCATGGAAAAGTGGTGAAATTACGGAGCAGCAACCATGGTAACAATAATATTCAACCAAAACCTAGAGTTAAATATGAAACTCTTCAGCTACCGAAATATAAGGGAGGTATGGGTCTCCCAAAACTAAGGGAGTACTTTTGTGCAGCTCAACTCAGACAAGTAATATGCTGGTGCACACCAGAATACATAGCTAAGTGGAAAGATATGGAGAAAGAATTTGGAGGATACCCAATTCAAAG
>JAPMOB010210331.1:0-19388 GCA_029875015.1 Lepomis gibbosus | reverse complement strand
TAAGCATTTTCTGGCGCATAATGACGTTTGAGAACCTAAAACCCCGTTTCTCCCAGTTTACACGGCAACACATAACCGCCATTTTCAGAAATCTCCACTTTGCCCGGAGTTTTTAGAAATAATCGTTTTCTGTGATAAAAACGGCGTTTTCGTGTAAATGACAGGGCAAAACGCAGAGAAATATCTGCGTTTTGCCATCGTGTAAACGGGGCCTTAGTGAGAAGTGCTCACTAAGTCTGTGTTAGTGAGCACTTCTCCCTTGCTGAGATAATCCACTCGCCTCACAGGTGTGGTGTATCAAGATGCTGATCAGACAGCATGGTATTGCACAGGTGTGTCTTGGTGTGGCTGGCCACAATAAAAGGCTACTTGAAAATATTTGATAGAAATGGGCCTTTTGTGTACATAGAGAAAGTGTTAGATCTTGACATTTCAGCTCATGATGAATGGGGGCAAAAAAGTGTTTAGAATTTCAGCATAAATAAAATTAATCCTCAGTGGGACATGAATGTGTGAGTGAAAATTTGAAGGCAAGACATCTAATAGTTATTTTAGTCGGTACCAAAGTGTTTGACCGACTGACTAATTGATCAAAATGTTAAATCATCACGATTTTAATCCTCTAAGATGCTAAATCAGCTTTTTGCTGCCTTCAAGACCAATGGGATAAAGTATAAAACCATCTTCATAACATAATGATAATGTTGCTCATGTTAAAATCTTCTATAATGAACCAGGTTTGTCCTTGTAAAATTAAGGGCAACCCACAGCGACAGCTTAGGGTACACTTCAAAGCGCCCATGTCTATTATTTCCTTTGTGAGCCCACGTACTGTCAACCAGGATATGCCGCTGTCCTAATGCCTATGTCAGTGTGCATCAACTCTCCAGAAAAGCAGTAATTTTAACACATTTGCTTCCCAAATGAAGTGGGTGTCAGTTGATGGCAATTAATGCAACACTATGTAACACCACTGCCACCTTAACAATAGACCTTTTTGATGAAGCTACATCCTATTAACTTTTAATGAATACATCTGCTGCTTTGTTGCCGTCTACTCCAACATGAGCTAAAATCAACCCTACAACCTGCCAGACAGATTTTTGTAAAGCAACACCTGAAGTTCAGTAATTAAATCAGGTCTCCTGTCCTTCAGTATTATTAACTCTGCCGCTTCTATACAAATAACACTGTTGTTTGGTTTTGTTTGTTTCACCCAAAAAGCTCCCATAAATGTGCCAACATCTCTGCCATGAAAACTGAAATATTATTTGGAACCCGTTTCCTCTCTGACATAGTCTCTTTTTTATGAGGATGCTATTGGGATTAAACCCATGTGTATAAACTCCCACATACAATATGCTTAAGAAGATGTTTCCCCTCTCACCAAATCTAAAATTGTGTGGCTAACATCCAATGCTGGCATTAGTGAAATACGAAACCACAGCATTGGAGAATAAAATCTCTTAATCCCTGATACCAATTACCTCAGCACAGCTACTTAGTCACTGTATAAAGAAACTGTACCTCTTCCTAAACTAAACCCCAACAGACACTTAACTGTCTGGCTGTACTTCACTGCCAATTTTAATCATCATATTCGCAATGGATTTCCGCCCCTTACAACAAGATGCACTTAACAAGCATTGTTTTTTGGATGTGATTAGTTGTGGCTTAGTGTGGATGGAAGCCCACAACAGAGAGGAAATCTTTGTATTTAGCAGGCTTAGTCAGAGTCAAGAGTTTCAAGTTAGCCCTCTAAAGATGATGTGGATCAACCTTTTTCACAGGAGATATTAGGTTTTTCAGCAGGAAAAGCACAAGTGAGCTGATAGACCTCATGTAATGTAATGCACTTTATGTCATAAATCATACCTGTGTTTTTTCGTCCAAATGTCTTCTTTTAAAAAATGATCTGTCAGGGTACTAGACAAGCACTCCAAGGCTTCATATTTGTACTAAAATGTCATTTGTGGTCCCCAAAATATATATGTGAAAAAAATGATTTGTTTGGGGCAGCCAGAGGAGTGTGAAATTAAAGTATTAAATATTTACAAAGATATGAAATAGCATCTGTACTGAGAAAATCTGGAGCAAGCAGAAATATAATTTGTCAAGTGTTTTTTCTCGTGCAGACTGAAACCAAGTTTTTACTACTTGTGAACCAAAACCCAGAATTTAAATGAGTGATGGGTCCATTAACAGTAACAGTAATTTAGTGATACAAATGCTAACAATAATGGTATACTTTATCTATATATATTGTGTGCACAACAAAAAGATGAAATGACAATGTGTTTCACAAGAGCTGAATTATAAGCAGAAAAATACAGGTACAATAGATATAATAGAATTATTGAAAACAAAAACAGAAAAAGCAAATAAAAGTAACATTTAACTACTAGGGAAGCATTTCCTGAAAAAAAAATGCATGTGAATCCTGTGCACACTGACTGACTTACACAAGTTTAAATATGAAGTTGTGGTGTGTTTGGTCGTGTGCTTGAGTCTCCTGCAATTCATAGCACCGACCCCGAGACAAAAACTCATTGAGCAAACAGTCAATGAAGTGACAGACCAGAAATCTGAAAGTGTATTTCAACACAATCCCTCACCCCTCCTGGATCCTCAGCTTTAGTAATATCATTCTGAGTAAGCCTGACAGCAACAGAGCAGCTGTGACGTAAATCATCCAACTCCCATGTCCTCTGTGAATAATTGCACACCGCTGCCACACTATCGTTTCCCAGGGTTACTTTGAAGGTGATATAATTTTAATCAGACCACCTGATTGGATGCAAGTGGATGGTTTGTGAGATAGGGAAACACATAATTGATTAGTTGCAATGGCTTTGCACAAATGAAATAAGGCACTAAGAGAAAATGGATATTTCACCGCTCTGTCTAAAAGTACCTGGAGTGCACACCACCGGGAACAGACTATTAATTGTGTGATTTAATTTTTTTATTTTAATGTTTAAGGATAGGTAATTAAATAACGGGCCCAATGTAAAATCAGATACATTTAACAAATAAACATTTTAATATAGTATTTTTTAAGGTAAGGACAATGCTTTCAAATTCTTTTAAACCAAATTGTCTTCTTAGAGTAACATCTTCTTGATCTTTTGCCACACTATTGGTGTCACTTACCAGAGAAGGAATCCTTATGGGTGATACCCTGACTTTTATCTAGTGATATAAGCAGGTCAACATTTGCATTTGTCCAATTAGCCCATGCTCACCCATATTTAGATTTTTTTGTTAGGCCTCGACCTCTAGTGGCAAAAGATGTCAGCTGATGTAGGAAAAAAGCAACAATGTCCATGAAAGGAGGGTGGTGGGGTGGATGAGTAAAGTAACTCAGGACTTTCAAGCAGGAGTCTGAGGTTCAAGAAAGTCAGGTGAAATAAGCTGAATAACGTTTGTTTTTGACACAGGACTTACTTTAACCCAAACCACCATCTTCTCCTAAACCTAACCAAGCAGTTTTGTTGCCTAAACCTACTCAAACTAACACCGTTTCAGAGCACTGTACTTTCCAACGGAATGTGTCGTTTTGGAAAACTGTCTTATGTGTTGTTTAGGGACACTTGACAATCAACTTATTTTGCTGTTTAGGTATGAGGACGTGCTGGTCCAGTACTTTGGTGTTTAGTGCTACTTTGCATTGATGAAAACACTGGTGATATTTAAACTGTACAGAAATGACAAACCGCACCAGAAGTATTGTAAATACAGGCAGAGCTAGCCTGAGGCAAAAAATTGGCCCTGGCGTTGTGATTATATTATCGTTCACGTTAATTGAACTAATCATCATCATTGTCACTACGGCATGGCACACACCCTAACCGAGGGCGTGTGGTGGGGACATTTAAGGGCTCAGTTTAGGGGTGTGACGAAACACTTATCCTACAAGACATGCAGATGCACAATATTGGGGTCACGAGAGCAAGACAAGACTAGATTTTTTTTTTGGCTGCAACACAGGAAACAAAGGGCAGAGGGGGAGGGAGTAAGGGGCTAGTAAGAGATGTGATTGGGCCAGCACAGTGTCTGTATAGAAAATGAATGGGCCACTGTCCTGTGTTCTATCAAATTTACATCAAAAGATGTTTGAACATTATAGTATAAATGTTAGTGGTTAATTTATGTCCCTAACTGATTTGATTACGTAAAAATTTATTTTTGCCATTCTACTCAAGAAAAGGATAAATGCATGGATGAATAAACATGATGAAATAAATGACTGCCTCAGCACAAAATGTAGTTCACATCCTGCTGAGTGAAGAGTGAGAATCCAAGATTTTCATGTAGGCAGACTGTATTCATATTTGAGTCAGAAATCACTCCCAGCCCTTTGAAACCTTTTACTGTTCCTTGAAACTTGTAGCACCTGAGGACTTTAAACTTTTTTCAGAAACGAGATTTCCGGCAGAAAATGTATTTGACATTTATTTCAGCCTTGGGGATAAATGAAAAAACTCCTTGTATTGCCCTTTTTAAAAATTCATCATCACAGTTTATCCATTGTGGATGGAGATGGCTGCAGATATTTGCAGCACAACACACTATGCTAATCACAATGATTAATATGTATCAGAATGGTGTTACTCCGTCCATTCATTTATTTACTCCTGTCAAACCTGACTCCTTGCCTCATGAGACCATGTCCTCATTGATGTGTGAATTAGTTCATTATATACCGGTAAGTAATCCCAGATCTAGCATCTGGAAAATGTGGGACAGTAAATGGAAAAACTTGGAGTGTGTGACATTGTGCAAAAGCTTTTACCGCAATCCACTTGATCCACTAAACAAGGCAAGACAGGACCAGTTCTTCTGGACTGTGTATGAGACCTGTCAGCTTGTTTTATGCACTGATATAGATTTATTATGTCAGGATTATTAGAAATATCCTCTTTTGGTTACATCAGAAGAAGCATGTGACTAGGCAATCAGGTCACCTGTAAGTACAGTGTTTTCTGTGGTTGATGTTAGAAATGTTTCATGTCCCTTCTCAATAAGTATATAACAGCAGTAGGTATGTGATGCTGTGAGATCTGTGACATTTTGAAATTCATAGAGAATGTTAGGAACACTGTACGAAGCTGGATCGTCTTTTCCTTTGGATACATTTGTAAGCGCACAATAATGTCATTATACTCATTAATATATATTAACTGTCTGCGCCCAATTCTAAGTAGAAAATATTATTTTGATCATCTAGGGGCAAAACTAAAAAATCTTGAAAAAATATTTAAAAAGACACACACTTGTTTTTGGAACATTTCAAATGGAACAAATGCAAAACTGGCATTTAAGCTAAATGCCAGAAGGCTAACATGCTTACAATGACAATGCAACATGTTGATGTTCAGCAGGTATAATGTTGACTATGTTCAACATCTTAGTTTAGCATATTAGCATGCTAACATATGTTGATGGGAATGTCATTACAGTTTTTCTCAGGCGCTTTGTTACAGCTACATTTCTCAGATCAGAAGTGTAATTCTCTAAACTACTTGTTCAACTTTCACGTCATTTTGTCACATCATAAAAGCACTTTATCATTCTTTTGATCAAATTGCAAATGATTTGACACATTCATGCAAAATACTATGTACAATTGTCTGCTGTTTCCTGCATTATCAGTTGCTTATGTCAAGTTGATCACAATGTATTATACTGGTTCACTATCGAATCTAGGCATAAATCACTACATACAAATTGGTTGAACACTGTCATTATCTGTCATGCATATTTTCTATACATATTAGATTTTTTTGTTTCCTGCATTGATAAAGATATCATTTGTCTTGTGAATGAGAATCTGTGGCGTGACAGACAGAAATGTCAGCCTCAGGGTTATTTCCCAAGTTTGCATTTCTAATTTTGTAAAAGAAAAAAAAAGTTCCATAGTGTTATGCAGTCTTGCCTTTTTCTTTTCTGTATCACAATAGCATGCTTTGTCAATAAATTTCAATATAAACAGTAAAAAAGCAACTGCAACATCTCTTGCAATGTTCTTTGTAGTGTTGAAATTGATATATGCCATTCAGAAAAAGTGCAGCCTTGTGCATTTTCAATCATTGTCATCTAAACCTTAGCTATAAGAATATTCTATAATATATAATGAAATATTCACTTACAAAAATATTACTTTTAAGAAAGCATTTGCGGGTAATCCACTGTGTTGCTGTGATTCAAGAAATGGACTCACTTTTTTGCAAATTTAATGGATGATTTGAGAGAAACAGACCAAAGCATCTGACAAAAACTGTAATAGGGTGACCATATACACCATGGCAATGTTTATGGGGGGGGTTTCTAGATTACTAGCACCTTTATTTGACACTGACATACATACCAGCTTTGCAGGTCATGCATTCTGCTTCACATGGATCCCGTTTCGAATTTGGTGTAGCACCATGTCAACCTTTTTTTTAATGTCCCACCCCATCCAAGCTGTGATTGGTCAGTTCACGAAAAGTGACATTGATAAGCAACTTTATGCACATACTTGGATAAAAAAGCACCAGATCTTCTCCCTACTCAGGTGCTACACCAGTGGATGGGGTAAAAAAAGAGTACAAGCAGCTTGTGAGAATTGCTGGTACGCAAGAAAAAGTCCCTGTACGCCAAAAAGAATAAAATGTACAAGTGTGCTGTTCAGGGATCATGTGCCACTGTTGACAAGTAAGCTGCTGCTCTGTCTCTTTGCTGTTGCTGTGGTTCTGAGGGTAATGATTGAGATGCAGTTTGACTAATGTTTGTGTAAAGGACGTGTAGGTCTACATGACCAACCAATGGTGACATGCGAGAGGGTGGGACTGAAAAAGAAAGGTCAAAGCAACGCAAAAACGCACACAATGTATGCAGACTGTAGAAAGCAACGCTGATTCCCGGACATTTTGGGCAATTGAGAAATCTGCTTTTCTTAGGTCCCACAAAGAGGACATGTCTGGGAAAAAGAGGACGTATGGTCTCCCTAGTTATTAATTTATGTCAATGCAGGTATTTGTACATAAATCAAAGAGCTGGACAAATTAAAGTTTTTTTTACCAGATGATGGCACTAGCTGCAAAATCAAGGGGTTCGACAAACTTATTACAACTCATCCTGATGGGAACATGAATCTCTGAAACAAATTTCATGACAATCCATCCAATAGTTGAACGGATAATCGAATGATATCACTCGTCTTCTGAAGAAATGTGTGTGTCAGCTTCAGTCCAGCAAGCTAATCAACTGATATTATTGTGATGGTACAGGACTGACAGAAAGCATGGCATCTACTGGACTTAAATATGGAAGGAGGCAAGCACAGTAAATTATGCAAACAGTAAATAATGACAATAATTAATGTATTTTCCCCCAAGTGGTAACACTCTCTCACCACCAGTGAGTGGATTCTATGAACTGGTAGAGCTGCTAAAAAGTAATTGGAATAATATGATAAAATGATCCAAATCCATTCTTTGTAGATGATGAAATGTGGTCAGAAACCAAGTTTCCTGACACATATGTGTTTAGCTTGAGAAAGTAACATTACCCTTAACAAAGCCAGTGGGGATATAGATGCCTGGTTATACTTTGAAGACAGATTTGTCTGCCTGATCAAAATCATAAGGACTTCAGAGGATTTGGTGGAGATGAATGTCTCAGCTGTGGTATGATTCTCAGTACCAAATCTTAACAGGCACTATGGACTGTTTGATCCGTGGAGTCCCAATACAGTCTTTCTAAGATAGAGGATTATGAATCATCATACACATGCTAATTCATGCAGTTGTTTGTCTTCTTTGTCTTCTGATTGTCTTATGAAATATTCATTTACAAATGAAGTATATGTTTAATGTTCATAAGGCAGAAGAAGCCCAAAAAGTTGTGTAGTGGATATGTTTTTACTTTTAACTCTTAAAATGTTTATCATGCAGATGAAGCTGGACAAATTATAATCTTTGTCCACAAAAAATGCTTCAGATGTTTTACTGTTCTTTTATTGAAAGTGTTTTTGTCTTCTGCATCCCCAGTTTCTTTGGCAATGCTACTGAGGCACAGAAAAAATTGCAAAACGGTAACAATGGCCAGTAACCTATTAGGGAAATTGCTATGCTACCAAGTATGGACTGCATCTAAAGAGAAAGAATTTTAAAAAGAATTCATTGTAGTTGACAAGAGGAGACATTCCGTGCCTCTTTATTTGAATTTTTGCCATCTGTGCAACCATATTGCCTTCCTGTATTTACTAAAAATAGATCAAAATTTTCATTTGTGCTATAAGTCATTACGTTTTAAACATATAAAATAAGCAAGATGTTTAGCTGGTCTGGTCTGTCTAACCTGTGGCAACGTGCCGAGTATGTGTTTCAGTATGTCTGATGGTGACTGTGATGTTGTGAGGATTTGCCTTGTGATTATGCTGCAAACCAATTTCTCGAAAGGGACAAATAAAGAAGATCGATTGAAAATGACACTTCAACCTTCCAATAATGCTTCTGAAAAACACTGCCTACCCTAGCTTTAAGCCATAATTTTGATATTTACATTTAATCAAAATTACATTGTGCTGTATGTCTCTCAACTGCTTTTGGTGCAAACCCGCTGAGAATCAACACTGCATCTTTTAGAAGCATGTAACTCACTGTTGCAGTTTTCTAACGGCACATAAACTGTATGGTTAGTCTTAGCATTCTTCATATAAAATTATAAGCAGCCATTTCAACATCAGAAACATCAGAAGCAACAAAGAGACAAAGTAAACAAGTGTGTGGTGAAGAAAATTTAGAATAGTCTGCTGAAGACTCCGAAAAATGAATCTCAGGAGTTGATGAAGATAGAGCTAAAAGAATTATGAATATCTGACTTAGTTGCTCAAGTGGCTAGAAACATTCATCCACTGCTGTTATGCAAATATTGTTGGTGTTGACTCATCAAGATAAACAGCTGGTTGTGCGATTCAAGTGCAATTAAACCATTGCAGAAGAAGAGGGAGCAACGAGATGAGGTTATCAAAACTTGGAACAATACATGGACAATGGAAACCAAAGTGGAAAACATGATGGAAACCCGGTCTTTATGTTTGTTTCATGTATTATTTTGAGGAGGGTTTAAGAGTCCTTATCGCTCCATGCATATCTGATGTTTTTCGTCTGTCGGAAGTTTTCTTTTTTTCAGTGTGGAAGAAAAGAGTGGAAGCTTCAGTGGATGTTTAAGTCACATGCTTCATGTATGTCTCCATTTATGATTTAGTCTGATTCCGTTGCACTTTGTCGCATCTTGCTTAAAAACATTTTACTTCCACTCAATGCCCTTATTGACTGACCCTGCTCCTCCCTCTGTCTGTATTTGTAGGATGTAACACAGAGTGGGACAACATCGGATGCTGGCTGCGATCTGAAGTCGGGCAAGTGGTTAACGTATCCTGCTCTGACGTCTTCCAGCATCTCTCCAGCAATCAAGGTTGGTTTCCATGTCAACCCCAACCTCAACATAGGAAAGAGCTCCACAGTTCCTTTCATCTAAATAACAGAATAGTTAAAGTATAGAAGGTAATATAGTCATTCTCTGCTGACGCACTGTCACTCCACATCTAAGTATATTTATCAGTACTGTAAGCTGCAACGCTAATGCAGGCTGGAGTCACTCTGATGAAGGAGTGCCGCATGAATTATTCATGTATGTTTGTTGGCAAGAAAATGCTCTGGGAAGTTTCTGGCAGGAGAAATGACGTGAAATCTTGTCTGCAGGGTTCGCATGCCACAGTCTGACATCCTCTTAGGCTGTTGTTGTATTTCCAGAAAGATAGTGCTGATGACACCAAGAGACATACTGTATATTCTGTTTTAATAATATAGTCATGAAAGTAAAGGTGTTGTCAAGTTTAAGAGGTTTTATATTTAGTGTCATCCTTTTTAAAATATTTTTTTTAGAGCAAACTTATTTTTTGGTCTTTATTATTAATAATGTTATTATATTAATAATTTGAATCTGTAAATTAGTGGTTATAGGACAGTTTTTTTTAAAATATGGAAACTTTTGTCTTCCAATCTAAAAGCGCACACAGACATAAATAAAAGACTGTTTGTACTTTGTTGTCATTATGATAGCATCATTAAGAGAAGTAAGGTCAGGATCATTAACGGGATAATGGGTCTCACACATGAATCATGTGTACACATACATTTAATCTGAAATTATGCATGCAAACCATTTAAGAACTTTTGTGGTATTCATCAATACTTGCGTACTCACCCACTTGTTCATACATCAGATCAAAATTTAAGAGTGCTGTGGACCACACGTAATCCAATACCTACAAAAGCTAACTTGCGTTTTCTGCTGTGAAATAAAAAGAAAAGGGAAAAAATTATGATGAAAAAGCAATTTGCTTTATGAAAACATGGAAGAAAATTTTGAACAAAGACTTTTGTACAATTAATTATGTATTTATTTATTTTCAATGTTAACACTTATAAAGATGGTTAGGTTACCAAGGCATATCTTTAAAAACCTGTGTGCTGTTTTGGAGCCTCAATTTAGATTAGAGACAAAACGATCTAATGCCACTCCACCTCATGTCAGTTTCCTGGGTAGTGAGACCTTCCAGAGAGATTGGTGCTTGGTCTGGCCTATCCCAGTCCACTGTTAGCCATGCAAGTCCCCTTCCCTAAAGTTCTCCAGGGTATCATTCAGTTAACACCACCGTACATTCAATTCCTTGTACCTCTGCTCAGCAGCTCAGATAAAAAGGGATTTTGATGCGATTGCTGCACTAGCCTATAAGTAGTCGACTGTACTGATGTGCACATCAAGGCGCCATCTTCAAATCCGTGCCCCTTCCTCAATAGAAAACAATTTAGTTCAATCCATGTCTGAATAATATTTGATGCACAGAATCACATCTGAATGTTGTTGCCCGCTGGCTGGGCAGATTGCATGCACTGCTTTGGGTAGGTCACTGCCCAGTGGAATATTAAGCTGCACCCTGGACAGAAAGAAACTGTTATTTTGACAGTTTCTTGGTCCTCACCTGTGGATGTAAAAGTTTCCCTGGTAGCAGACAGTCGTTTTTTGTGTTTGTTTTTAGATGACACTTTTTTAAAAATATCAATGAGAGTTTTTCCTCTGAACATGCAGCATTAGTTGCACTGGCGCCATGTGCTTTTCTGGACAGATGACCTTACTGGTCACAATTTATTTCCCTATCTACACTAGAGAGTCTTTTATATTCAAACCCTTGTCAATGAGTTCACACCATGCTGATTAATAGGTATGGGTAAATCTCTTAATAATCACAGTATACACAGGGTTTTTAAATCTGGTGTTTGGCGACATTCCTGTGCTGGCAAACTGGTAGTTATGTGTTTGAAGCCAACTAGTAATGAATGATTGGATTGCCAGGAGGGGAGCGACCGTAGTGACAGCAGCAACTCAGTATGGCAGTGCCTATATCCCATAAGCACATATCCACATTGTAATTACTATACAAATAGACAGCGATTAGAGGTCAAAAGATTTACTGGAGGCAATCAAAGTTCCATACCAAGTACTCCTACCAAGTAGTCTTTTACAATAACAAAGACCTGAGTTGACATGCTGGCATGTAACAACTAACTGACTTTCAACTTTGCACCTCCTTTTATAGCTGTGTTTCTAAGCCTGACCTTGTTCCTTGGTTGTTTTTCTCACTGGAACCAGCAGTTTTCCTGCCAGCTACCCCACAAATCTGGGTGTTGGTGGTCGTACGCCTGTGCCATCCAAGAACAGATACAATCCTAAACACCAATTATATTTGGTTATTGTGAAAGGCGACTGTTTATTTGGAAAGTATCTGAGATTAGGCTATCCATGCAAAGATAGGCTATCTCACAGTGCTCCCTCTATCTCAGCTGACACACACACACACACACACACACACACACACATCAACTGATATCAACTTTAGATGTGTATATTGTTACTAAATAGAATTGGTATAACATTTGTAACACAGTTTACAGAACAAATTTGCTACAACAGGCATTTCCTTTTCTTTTTATTTCTTTTCTTCTTTTGTCTGAATTATGTTACCTGTCAAATGTCAGTGGCTTGTTAGTTTGCACATAGCACTTTTTTCATAACTCAAATATGGTTTATTGGGGCGTTTCCATACGATAATTGCAAATTTCCGGGCAAGTGCATCCAATTTAAGGGCTTTGCTTTCAGCAGTGCAGTTGGCAGCATTAGTTCTTGTTTGCTCAAGTAAAAGGCTAAAGACAAAAACCAACAAGCATTTCTGCGTGTCTGTGTACAAACAGTCTAACTAATGCCTGTATGTGTTGCTTTTGGCAAACACATTTAGATGTACAGTCCCACAAACACAGCAGTGCAGGGAGCAATCCAGCCGACAACCATCTCCAGACACCTGCTGTTTCCAAATGGACATTAACCAGGAGTTAAATGTCAGTTGACTTGAAAAAGGACATGAAAGCATACATTTTTTTCTGAGTGAAAACACTAATGGAGTGAAATGGTCCAAGAGAGGAAATGTCTGTGAAGTGGTCCAAATATAATGATTTCAGAACTCTGAACTTTCAGGGTAGTTGCAGTATGTAATTTTAGAATATGACATACATGATAGATAGAGTGAAAAAATATATTAAAAAATGTGAAAATGACAATTACAGTGAGCTTGCAAACACGCATACATGCACAGATGCTCTCACATACACAGTATTGCAGGTCAGTCAATCATTTTATACGCCAGGCAAATACAATTTCTTATGCACAAGAACACAAACTTAAGAAAATCATTGTAATACTGAAAATAAGCCAGTTTGAAGCAGTAAGATAAGCATTTTTTTGGTTAGTTTTCAAGATGGTTTCCCAGTGTGTTGAACAATGTCAGTGTGCAGGATTTCAGGACATAAACAGGTCTGATTGATATTCATATCAGAATATTAATAGGTATGGGTACTACTACAGGATTTAAATGTAGGAAATTCAATAATATAGACTATTATCAACCAGTTGAATTTATAATATTAATAACAATACCATAATTATAACAATATCTTAGAGCATCTGCACTGGCTGATTGTCACATTGGCTTGGTTAAATTTTTCAATTTAAAAAAAATCTAAAATGTATCGAATTACAATGGAAAACAATGTGCCAATGAGGAAGAGGTGCTGCATAGATTTAGGTGCTGCTTCCCAAGGCTTTACAGAGGTTTTTTAGTGAGATTCAGCTCATTGTTTAGCTTTTCGTCCGTGACTTTACTGTCTTGGTTCACACTCACTTCTCTCATATAGAGTCTTTTTTAGGCTGCAGCAATGCAGATTTCAGCAAAAGATCTATAAAACCTGAACATACATACTTGCTTAGCATCAAGCACACGGATGTAGTTAGCAACTAGCTGACGAACATAGGAGAGCTGTAAAAAGTAAAGTTTATAAACTTTGATTGTGTCAGTGTTGTGTTCACAATTTAAACACAACATTTTTATTACAGGTTTAAACTGAATTGCAGGCTCATTTCCATCTTGACCTGCTAATCCTAAAGAGGATTTAAAAAAATTCAAGATTTGGTGTATCAACACAATAACAGTGACAAATGAAATGTTATGACTATAACAGAGGTTCTCTGAAGCAGAGGAATGAGGTACAAGACATCGAATGAAAGGGAATAAACCTATTGACTCTTTTCCTCTGAATAAAACATTTTCAATGAAACCTTTTTAGGAACTGGGAACCTCAAGTTGCGCTTTAACTAAAGGTACCAGGGTCTATATTTTACAGAGCCCCCCTGGTGACATTAATGAAAAATATATTAATTTGAGGCCTCAAATTAAAAATTCGTGGCCACAAATAATTATTTTGAGGCCAAAAAAAATAATTTTGAGGCCTCAAAATAATAATTTGTGGCCACGAATTATTAAGGACATTAAATTATTTCGTGGCCACGAATTATTAATTTGAGACATTAAAATAATAATTCATGGCCACAAATTCAATTTTGAGGCCTCAAATTAAAAATTTAAAGCATATCTTCCAAGAAGTTCAGGTTTAGACTAATTTAAGCCACAGAAAGAGATTAAAAAGTTAAGAATAACAAATAGATGAGCTTCTAAATAGATTGTATTCTGTAAATCTTTGCAATGGTCAAATCACTTGAAGCCAATTAAAACTTCTGCTCCCGCATCAGGGTTCGTTTACAGGAACTGTACTGTTGTTGGCTGGTCAGAAATGTATCCATCCTATGAGGAGGCGTGTGCTTTCGGTGATGACAGCGAGCCTGACTATGAGGTAAACAGACTTTTTGCTGTACTCATGCCAATCTGTTAAACTTATTTATATTGTTTCTGCGTCCCCTCCACTCTTCCTCCCTGTCTGCTTCTGTTTCAATCCAGACCTATTTGTATGTTTAGTGCAGTGGTCTCCACTATTTTTCCCCACACTGGCAGGACACAGTCAACAGGAGAGCCACCTTTACTGCGAACCATTGCAATTTTGGGTTTGACGCTCCATTTCACATTTTTTATATGCTTAACTTAATGACTTGGGCCTCTCATCTTTTACTCTGACCACCTGCAATCTGCCCACTGTAGTCCCTCCATGTAGTTGACAATTTTGATTAGAAATTGATTGTTTTTTATTGTTTGCATACCACATGCCAGCAGGAGACCTTAGCTAATCTAATGCTCTACATGAGTGAGCAGTGTTAGATTGGTGACAGTTTTGTGAAAATCCAAATATACATCAAAGGGTCGCATGATTACAGTGCAGTGTGCAATATATATACAATTTTTTTATCGTACAGAAATTAGCACACATAAGCCCACTATTTATTTAGCTATTAATAGCACTTTAGCCTATGTTTGTAGCTAATACTGCCATTTTGTGCCACTTTTGTTCCAATATTAAATGTGATTTATTTAGATGAGATATCAGTCTTAAAATTGTTTGATACAATATTGTAAAGCAAATTACAATACGATTAAAGATAGAGATGGTGATGTTTTGGTATAACTGTGTTTCCCACTTCCAAAGTTTTATTTATTGATTATAATAAGGAAAGCAGGCCCGTAGTTATATCGGACCCAGTCAGATCCACTGTTTCAGACATTTTGTGACATTTCACTCATCAAGCCATTTCTTATTTATGCATTTGACAGCATCACAATTTACTCACGCCCCCCCCAACACACGCACTGTCTTTCTCTCTCTTTCTTCAGACGAGCTACCTCTCTACGCTGAGACAGGTTTACACCGTAGGCTATGCCACCTCACTCATCTCCCTCATTACAGCCATAGTGGTGTTTACAGCCTTCAGGTAAGACCAGAACAGCACACATTCTCCTAAATACACACGCAAAAAGAGGGCAATAAAAGAGACAACAACCAGTATGCTCAATCACCTGGCATTTATGTAGTTAAGGTCCTATATAACATTTTCAAAGTTAAAATATCTTACAGTTCCAATGGACACAAATATCCAGATATTCAGATTATCAGTGACAATAAAAGACCCATTCAAGCTTTTCTTGTATAAAGTATAGTTGTTTTCCTTTTTTCTTATTGTTCTTTGCAGTTGGACTAAAAAAATCCATAAACCAATTTTTTTGCCATCAACAGTCAAGCAAATAATTGCATTATGTGAAAGTGTCTTAGAGCGACAAAAGTAATTCTGAAGCAAAACTACTAAAGATAACACTAGGTGGAGCCTTTTTCAGCAACCTACCTTCCCAGGATAGGTGATCACGTAAACACGTCTGTGGCAAATAAAGTCAAGCATAGCAAGCTAAAGGTGTGTTGTGACAGCACCGGACTAACAAAACTAACTAGAGACCTCACTGCTATAGGACAAACAGGGCAAAATGCATGAGCAGTCAGTCAGTTAGACAGGTCATAAAGAAACCCTCAGGTTAGCCCAAATATCCATCCCACTCTTCATGTTTGTTTTCCTGTTGGACCTGTTTTTGGTGATGTTGTCTGGTTTCAGAACCCAAAAGCAACTGGAGACAGAGCAGAAAAAGATAAGGTTATTTACTTTTAAAAACACAGAATGAATGAGGCAGACAGGTTGGCAGGTGAGTGGGGCTGGGGTTTGGCTTAAATCTAGAGTCTTATGTGGGCTGGCAGGATTTGGCTGGCAGGAGGGTGAAGCTGGTGTCTCGGGATAGTGGCCCGGTGAGTTCTGTGGCTTGCAGATCTGTTACACGACTTCCTGACAGGTAAAATCCAGCAGACAAAAAGACTGAATACCTGAACAATCAGCTTTTCTGGCTCTGAGCAGACAAGGTGGCTGGCACATTATCATACTGGGAATGACACAATGATCTGGCTGTGATTGGATGTCCGGTCTGTCCTCAAGAAGGAAAGGCTGATTGGCGTGGTGATGAACAGGTGTGTGAGTGGTGATTGCTAGCAGGTGAAGGAGAGCGCCAACCCAGGAGGTAATGCCCACAATCCCCCCTGAAGAGGGGGAGACAGGACAACACAGACAGACAGATAAAACCAACACACCAAGCACTGCACATTCGTCCAAAGGCAAAAATAAATCAAAACACAGTCCCTCCCAATGTCCCTGGGCAGGTGTCATAGCAGGGGGCCCATGACAAATTTTCCAGCTAAAAATCTCAGCAATGACACTATCACAATGTGATAGTGAGTACAATGTTATCATCATAATACAACTGATAGAACCAATGTCCAGAGCTACAAAAAATGAAACCCAAGTTGTAAGAGACAAAAAAGTTCAATAGAAACAGAACTCTTATGAGATACACATGTTGCTTTGCATCTGCTGGATGAGTAGGCAGTTGTTTACTTATGTGCTGGTGTTTAAAGCAGCAGTAGGGAATTCTTTTAAAAATAACATTTTGTCGTATTTGTTAAACTGTAGCTACATCCTGACAGTAGTACATGATACTTCAGCAAACACAGTGGCTGAGAAACAAGCACCAGCAAGGAAAGAACTGCATACCCCTCATTTGCATTGTACAAAACACGTACGTTTGTGATTACGTCCTGGCTCCACACAGAGCTTCAGGCTCATTATGTTCAATGCCATGGAGCTTGTATTGATGAGTGGCAAAGAATCATGATGACAAACAGTGGGGAATAACTTTTGAGGGGGGACAGTGGTGTACTAGCCTCTCAACCTGCTGTTAGACGCTGGCACAGCTGCCTCTGATGTCAAAATGAGAGGGATCGAATCCTGGCGAGACTTTCCCCGTGGAGAGCGAGTCCTATGCGGGATGAGGTTTTTCAGGGCAACCGGCTCCTTCCGCTGCCGGAAACTTTGGCTTTAGTGGGCTGGGTTTAGTGGAGTGATATGAGCAGCAGAGAGGTGCGCGTAAGGTTTTGCGTTGAATGCTCAGTCGTTACAAACTGAGAAGCCAGCTAACCTTTTTTCACTTCACAAATAAGTGTGAAATTTTGTCCGCAAAACAAGATGTCAGTGTAATAGAGGAGTAATAAAACCAGAAAATATTTACATTTAAGAAGGTGGAATTGGGAAATCCTGACTATTCTTTCTTACTCACTTAAATTACTCAAACCTAATAATCGATTATCAAAATATTTGATCAATTTGATTGTTGGCAACTATTCGATTAATTGATCAATCGTTGCCGTTTAAATGTGTGTGCTATATTCCCCGCTCTCTGTTTTTGCTTCTTTCAGAAAGTTCCGCTGCACTAGAAACTACATCCACATCAACCTATTCTCCTCCTTCGTCCTGAGAGCCAGCGCTGTTTTCATTAAAGACACTGTGCTGTTTGCTGATGAGAACCTGGACCACTGCTTTGTGTCCACGGTGAGCAGGATGCCATTTAATCAGCAATTTTTTCATCATAAAATGAAAACATTGATTAATGATTAACAATCATACTGCAAAAAAGATTAAAGGATGGGAAGACAGGTGGCAAACTGATGAAGCTCTTTTATCAAGTAGATTTTAAACTGTTTCATGTTTTGATGTTGTGAATAATGTTGACAAAGTGAAATTACCCATCTGTAATTTACCATTGGTTTTTTTACGGCATGTAATATATTTTGTATTGATTTTATTCTTTTGTAGTGTTTTTTTCCCTTATGCTTTTACAAATTATACAGAAAATTGCTTTTGGAGTTGCATGTTTGTCAAAAATGTTTATTTTGCAGACACACTTGAGCAATTACACCTTTTTAAATCCTTCCTCACAGCCTCTTAAATCAGAATTTATACACCACAACCACTTCATATGCTCACATTTTGTGCTACAATCACTACAGTGATGTAGGGTGAGCCTATTCACACACACAACAGGAAATCTAAAGACAGACCAGATTTGCAAATTGTTATTGAGTGTTCTTTTATGGGATGAAAAAATCCTCCAACATCTTAAGCTAAATGAATAATCTTAAATTAAATAAAAATTGTCACAAATGTTGACATTTTGGAAAGGCATAATTTTACTATTAGTCTACTTTGAAATCGAGAAAGGTAAGTATAATGCCATTTCAAACTGTAAACATCAGAGTAACAGTAGTATATCCAATAAATAATTTTAATAACATCTAATAGCTTCTATATAAATAATCTCTGTAATTGTCTGTAGTCTTACTTATATACTGTTTAATGTTTATTTATATCGTGAGCTTTCTGCTTTTGTCTTAAAAACTACACATTTTTGCCACAACTAAATGCTTTTAACCTAAAATGCAAGTGCCATAGTGTCTTATGCATTCATAATAGAATAAAATTAGATGTAGTAAATTTTTATAGTAAGGCAAGGCATAAAATATAAAAGCAACAGGGAAATATAAAAAAGTTTAAAAGCAACATAAAATAAAGTTACAGTGCAGTGTACAATCAGAATTAAAAGAGTTAAATTGAAAATAAAAACAGGCTGACGGGTTGAGCAAATAATTGAGTTACAATTATTTTGAAAAGAGAATAAACAGAGAAGTACACTTAATCTACTCTCTCTAGCTAGTCTTTACTCGGGTCCAGAGCAATCTTTGGATCCACTGAAACTCCAAAAACCCTCGGACACTACAGAGAAACCAGGACATGTCTGTCCGCATGCCTCTTTGATGCAGTTATACTCTGGACCCACCTGCGCGTTTACAGGTGGAAAGCGGTTCCTGCAAATCACTTAGGCGGTGAGATTTAAGACCACTTCCTTCACTCTGTTCAATCTCACTCCCATTATCTTTTCACTCAATTACCTACTCATTTCCCACTGTGTAAATATTTAATTAAAATCGGTGGTAAAAAGCTAAAAACAAAAATATTTAATTAAAAGCTATGGTAAAAAGAAAAGTCTTCAGTCAGTTAATTTAAAAGAACTGACAGTTTCAGCAGACCTGCAGTTATCTGGGAGTTTGTTCCAGATATATGGAGCATAATAACTG
>JAPMOB010210326.1:7804-30753 GCA_029875015.1 Lepomis gibbosus | reverse complement strand
CTTTTCACAATATTCTAATTTTCTGAGATTTTGAATTTGGGGTTTTCATAAGCTGTAAGCCATAATCATCAAAATTATATTAAATAAAGGCTTGAAATATCTCACTTTGCATGTAATGAGTCTATATAATAGTTTAACCTTTTAAGTTGAATTACTGAAATAAATGAACTTTTGCACGATATTCTAATTTTTCGAGTTTCACCTGTATATAATAATGAAGCACTTTTATCCAATACAAACAATTTTCTTAATCATGTGTACTTTTATATTTGATCATTTTAGTACATTTTGCTGATAATACTTACATTTCTTTTTACTTAAGTATGGTTTTAAACGCAGGACCTTTTACTTTTGTAAAGGATCTGAATACTTCTTCCCCCACTGACAGCTGGGTAGTAGATGCTACAGCTATCTATCATATGTTTTGCCTGCAAACCTTTATTCTGCAAAGAACTAATCGACTAAACACAGCGATTAGATAAGTGTAGTTGAATAGACAGCAAAGTTTCCTCTGAAATGCAGTTGAGTAAATGTATGAAGTAACACAGTAAGTACTGCTTTAATGTACTTGTGCTTTACTTAGATGAGAATTCAAGTGATAATGTTGTCATGTAAAACCAGTAGAGTGCTTGTTGTGTGTAGTTATTGAGCAATACATGCCATGTGTTGCTGTCCATATCTGCTAGTTTCTCTCTTTCAGTCCTTCACTACCCCAAAATCCATTCAATATACACAACTGACCTGATACAGTATCATTAAAAGCAGTGTGTATATGTTTTACCCCATGCAGTAGATGATGCCTCATTGACCCTCCTTGCTTTTGAAATGCAGATGGTGCTGGAATCCTGAGTTGCACGGTGAAGGCTCTGAAGGAGGGTCATGTGGTTGCTGTCCCCACAGACACCATCTATGGCCTGGCCTGTCTGGCCCAGAATTCTGAAGCCGTCAGAAAAACCTATGACATCAAAGGACGCAATGGACAAAAACCGCTGGCCATCTGTGTAGGAGAAATTCAGGATATTTATAAGTAAGTCTACGTACGGGGCTGTTTTTACTAGTGAACATGATACGATGGGATAGCTGACATCTCTCAATAGTGTGACGGTTACTCTGCAGACCTGTAATACTGCACCAATATATTAGTCGTGCACTGAGGAGTCACATGCAGAAGAGGCAGGGATACCATCTCCACACCAACAAGACACATATTGAGCGACGGGCACACCTGCTGTCACCCCAGTATTCATTTGTTAGGAAACTATGTTATTAAATAAAGGCATTTCTAAGTAAATCACAAAATAATGCAGTGGAGATGATGCAGGCTACCAAATGACAACATCCTGGATTAAATATAGAACATGACAAGATTACAATGTCTAACTGCAACACTATCTAAATAGGGATTTTTCATATAATGACTTAATGTACCACTGCCCAACATAAACACGGCTTGTTTTTTTCCCCATGGACAGGTACTGTAAGGTGACGGTGAAGAAAGCGCTGTTAGGTGACCTGCTGCCTGGTCCTGTCACTCTGGTGTTTGAAAGATCTGAAGTACTGAACACAGATCTCAACCCCTTTACTTCGGTAAGTTCATTACAGAAAATAACGTATCAAACAAATGGGTCAATCATCTGTTGTTTACAAGTCTGTGTGCTCCTTAGCTTGTAGGCGTACGTATCCCAGACCATGCTTTTATGAGACGCCTTTGCCAGATGTGTGCAGAACCACTCGCACTCACCAGCGCCAACATCAGCTCACACACCAGCACCGTGGCCGTACATGTAAGTGAAACAGTGTGGGAAAAGAACAATTCGATTCATTTATTTATTATAGAATTTATAGGAGTCTCACAGTCATTATATATATTTTTTTTTTTTCAGTATTTTTTCACAGCATCTTAATTCAGGTTAGAGTACTCAAAATAGTCACTTAACCGTTAACAGTGCTGTGTTTTCCTTTGAAGGAGTTTGAGGAGCTCTGGCCCAAGCTAGCAGTGGTGGTGGATGGCGGACCAATAGGAGACCAGAACCGCCTCGGATCAACAGTGGTCGACCTATCGGTGCTCGGCAAATACCGGATCATCAGACCTGGCTGGTGAGTTTGTGCCGTTACTGGCACCCAAATTAGCTTTCACTTTCTGTAGTTACATGTGCCAGTTTTCTCTCTCCAAAGGAAATCATACTACTAATAATATCCACAAAATTATTTTCATTCAGCCAGTATATAAATATTGATGCAATCTGTAAAAAGTGCATGAGGCTGATGCTGCAGTTTTGTAATCTGCCTTCTCCCAAATAATACATGCTTATTCTAAGCAGGGGTTTAGTGTCTAGTGTGTTCACAGTGGAAAAGTGATCAAATAAATTATACTCAAAGCAGACAGTGCGCATACTGAATACGGCCAGTTTTTGAGTGCTGTTATTATTCTCCAGACGGCAAAATAAAAACAAGGAAAAAAATCTTAAATTTGGCAGTTGTACAGGCTTAAGATGAAGTGACTGAGACTGAAGTGTAATGTGACCGTACCTGCAGGTCTTCTGTTTACTACACGACTCAGGATTAAAGGAATATATGCACCAAAGCAAGCACAGGCTAATTTCTTTGAAAGATCCACCTGCGTCAAAAGCACCTGCCAGTGTTTTTGATTTACTTCTGCTCTTTCCACTGAAACAGCAGTGTCAACACAATGTACACCACCAATGGGAGGATGAGCCTCCCTCAGCACCTGCTGTGATTAGGAATCTACTGAAAACTAGTAAACAAAATGTAGTGAAGCATGTGCAGACAGAATACAATAGAGTAAATACTCTGACCACAGAGCGTAATCAAGGGGTGTTTTTCATAAATGTTTGGGCTAAAACATGGTTACAGTTCACTTCAGTGCCACCCCCGCCCCCCACACCTCCGATGATCACTCTAATGGAGACTCGTACATTAAACAATAAATGACTGTAATTCTGTTTTCAGTGCCCTTTCCTCGACAGTTGATGTGCTGGAGCACAAATATGGGCTGTCAGAGGACTTGGGGGAAGCATGACCTCTCCAAACACTACAACACATGCTGAGACACACAACCAGCATTGACTTGGGACTTCCTCACAAAAGATGAATCCTTTTCATGTTCACATGGAAAAATCAGTCTTTCCCCCAGCAAGACTAGAACTCAGGAATAACTCAAGCGTTAGCTGATATTGTTCTGGTGGCGGCTTGTGGGCTGGGCTAACTCGACCATGATTTCTATCTTACAACGTGTCTACTTTCATGGGATTATGTGGAATTTTAAGCGCACAGTTATCTACCAATTTGTTCAGAAACATAGAACAAGGTCATGGGAATTTCCCCCTCCCATACAAATTAAACCTTTTGTACTATCAATGCAACATGGGTTAACTGCATATACAATGTTTTTTTATTCTGGGCACATATTTTTATTAAGGGCACATATTTTATGCCCTTAATCATTATTTGTGATAACATAGGGGATGGGAGGAGACTATACATCAAATGTTGAGTCCAGAACTATTTTTTTATTAAATTATGAATCCCCTGTATTTATTTTATCCCAATGTAAGTTTAAGTGTAAGTGTGCTTGCAGTACAATTGTTCGCCTGCTACAGTTAGTTACTCATTACTACATTACATTTGAGTTGGGTTGGTAAGCATGTGGACCATGTGGGCATATGGTATGAAATTCAACTACCCAGTTGTTAATAACTGAAGCATTTTTCAAACTCTCCTTGCTGATGGATTTTACAATGTTGGGCATTGCCACAATAAAGTTTTTTTCCAGTATCAGTCTTATTCATGCCAAGAAGATATGAGACATACGTCTCTGTATTTGTAGGTGTCTGTATTTTACAGACAGATTGATTCTTTATGAAGTGTAAAAGCAAGGGTCAGATTGTAAATGTTGGGGGGAAAAAAGTGCCCTTCACAGCCAAAATCAAATGAAAAAGGATACTTTTATTCTCAAAATTGCCTGTCTAAAAGTACCTTTTACTTTAATAGACATCAAGATTTTAGTGGTAATAAATCACGCAAATCCACTTAGCGAAGTGCCTCAGTCATTCCTTTTTATTCATATAACCACTTCATAACAATGAACATTTTAAATACTCTGATTCTCTTGTTTTTGAAGGTAATGTGTGCCCACAATGAACATGGCTTCTTTCCATAAAGGGAATTACACAAAAAATCAGATTATCACATAGGTCTGTGAATATTAGGAAAACTTGAGCAGAATTCTGACTTCCATTTACAACCCTATGGCCAAGTTTAGTGTAACTACTCTAACGGCATGTCTGACTTGCTTTACCTGCCAAATTGGCATACTTGGACAGTGAACACCTTTGTTGGTTAATACAGTGGAGAGGAACAATGATAATCTGCATGCTATAAACCTATAAATACTTAAGGGTGTTTTATTTTACTCACCAACTAATATACTTTTTAGTTAGAGGGTTTTTACTGGTGAAGCTTCTTTGTCAGAATTATAAACATCTGAAATTATATTAATCTACTGAAATATTTAGTTTGATTTGAAATAAAACTCCTAAAAACAATAGTCTCAAATACTGGGAAATGCACTTGACTTTTTTGTGGAGATTCAGTTGAGAATGTTGTAACTATAAGGTTGCCAGCAACCAGCGAAGACTCCCGGAAGTCCTTTCACCTGGCCAACAAATATTGAATATAACCCCTTGTAAAACCATAACTTCTTTAGCTAAGTTAGCTAACATTTAATATGAAGCTGGCTGCGGCTACATATATAATGTACTGATGTAATAGCGGTATCAATCTTCTCGTCTGTCTGCAATAAAAGCTCTTCACTTGCATGCTTAACCCTTACTTGGTGCTTTTAAAACTCCATGGCATCACCATTTTGACAAACTCTCTGAACTGGGGTATAGGGAAGATCAACATTAGTGTCTCATTCTGTTAGATTTTTGCAGATCAGAATGTGTGCACAAATACGCACGCACGCACGCTTGCAGAAACTCAGATCCGGTCAATTAAAAGTTAAAAGCATGTCCTTATGCACTCAATCTCTACATTTACTCTTATGTTGTCTTTCATGTGTACAAACACTTCCACAGAGCATGCTGATTCAAGTCAGTTTGATGAAAGCTCACATCAGCCACTGCTCCTTCTCTTTGTTAAACTGCTCCACCCAGCGGCGGGTCAACTCCAGATAGTGATCAGGTCCATGTGGCTGATAGTCCAAGTACACACGGGTCACTGTTTTTTTGGGCACAGCCCTCTCTATCTGTGTCCCCTCATGCCATTCATTAAAAGATGTGATAGTGACAATCTCTGGCCTCACATTCAGCGCCGCCTGCAGGGCCGTCTCATAGTAGCGACCGTTCACCCTGTTGCGCATGTTGTGGTTGTTCCACGGCCGAATGCTGGTGTCAATATAACCAGGTCCAACGCTGGGGATGAAGAGGAGATTGTTGCCGTCACAAAAAGCTTTGATGGCTTTCCAGTTCTGGTGAGAAGAGCCGAAGGAGAAACCATTGGAAGCAAAGTAGGTGTACATGCCGTCAAAGCCACTTGCCAGGATGTCGTGCTTGTGGCGCTCCTCCACAATCAAGGCAATGAAGATGGAGTCATAGGCTGAGCTGCGCACACTGTGGGAGCCAGTGGGAGTCAAAAATTCAGACCAGGACTCTGGTGGAGTTAGGTAGGAGTCGTAGATGTAGAATAGAGGAAGGCTCTTTCCAGTGCTGGATGTAAACTTGTAGAAGGCTCCGTGGTCACCGTACCTTTACAGACAAATATACAGTCAAATAATAATATAGTAGACCAGTGCTGAAACAATTAGTTTATTAAGGATTAGTTGATTAAGTCAAGAGCTGTACTATTTGCTGCTGTGTATCACGCAGCAGCAAACTGATTTTTTGCAAGCCTTGACAACAAAGTAGTGTGACAAAAATGTCAATTTTCTCGAGCCTACAGATACATAAAAAGAACATGGGGGTCGTTAAAATTCAAAAGTTTTTATTCCCTAAGGAGCTTTAATGTGATTAATAACTGTCCTTCCAATCTGCCTGTTAGATTATTAGATTTCTTGTGTTTCAAGTTGACTGTGGGACATGAGCAAAACACAAGAAAGCTCATGGTGAAAAAGGCAATTGTCTATCCTCTCCGGTGCACAGACCTGCTCAGCAATTTTCTTGACAATCTCTTTGATATTTTTTGTGAAGTGGATATTTTGGCCTCATGGCACTTAAACCCTTAAACAAGTTTGTATGTACTTGACAGGCACTCCTTTTCAAAACTAACAAGTTAGAAAAATAACCTTTGCTTCAAAAACTCATTCATGAGTCATGAATGAGTTTTTGAATGTATATAAATCAGAAATGCTTTCTAAAAGTAGTATTATTATACTACTAGTACTATTGCTCTTTCAGCTGTCCATGAAATCTTAAAGGTTTTCTATTTGATTTGAGCCAATGATGGAGAAGTGCAGCCATATGAGTGCCTACCTGTCAATGATATACTTGACGTTTTCATGCACACTCTGGTCGTTTCGTCCTCTGTACGGTTGGATGTGAAATGCAACCTAGGAAAAAATGCAGAAAGACATGTCTTGTTGGTTTCCATTTATCTTACTGTCATTAAACAAAAGTTACTACAGTCAGCACACAGAAATTACCTTGCAAGTATTGACATAAAATCAACAGAATTCTCATATATAGGGCTGACAAGTGCAACAATGTGAGCCTCTGGTTTTAAATGAATGTTTGAGACGCTGCCAGGAAGAAAAAAGCTCAAAAAGCTGCTTATTATATTAGAGTTCGTGTTTGTGCAAAACAACATAGTCACACACCATTTTGACCTTGTGTGGCCTTTAAGCACTGCATGACATCAGACTTTACTCGTTTACAAGTTTTCTAAAAACCTGTAAATAAGAGTATAACACTGACTGTGGCCACCAGTACAGCATACCACAGTTAGCCGTTCAAGCAGATCCTTTTGGACAGAATGTGACTGTAAAGTGTTTTCACACTTTCATTTTCATGACAGATTCTGTCACATTGTAGGAGATGATTTTCCACCCTAAGTGCTGCCCATCTGGAGGCTTTTGTGTCACTCAGTTAATGGCTCCGTTTGAATAGGGTATTTGCAATTGATGAACAAAAGCAGCAGAGGAACAAGGGACCTGAAGTGACACAAAAAGTGCTTAAGTTGAATATTTTAAAAGGCACAGAAAGAGAATTCAGCAACTTTGAATAATGTATGATACAAGTGAAACACTGTGGACACCCAAGGGAAAGAACGTTAAGAAAAAGGGAAAGGGCCTTTTAAGAGGATGGAGGTCAGCAGCAACAAAATGGATTAAGATGTCATCAAGTGAGATACAGAAGGCTGACATGCCCTATGTTGTAGGATTCCTGTCTTATCCCTGATAAAAACTCATGAAAGTTTGTATTTCGCTTAAAGAAGACTAAGACTCTACAGCGATGCTCTGTGAGGCTTTGAGCTAAATGCTAATATCAACATGCTAACATGCCAATATTAAGCAGGCCACAAACCAAAGTATCGGACAAATCAAGATTTGGACCTGATGGTGGCGCTAGAAGAAATCTTAAGTGGTCAGCAGAGTTATTACAATTCATCCTGAGGGGGACATACATTAGTTTCAGAGAGGGATTCATCTTGTGGGTATAGCATGACTGTGCAAAATATCATGGCAATCCATCTTATAGCCAGTACCAAAGTGGTCGACCGAGAGAATGATATTGCCATCTGTAGATCCACAGCATTAGCATGGCTAAAAAGTAGCATCATTGACAGAATTAGCAAGATTAAAGATATATCACTATCTAGAACACAAACTTCACAATAATGAAAAAAATTCCATTTCTATTTTCTTCACCGCATTTAACTTTTTTGATGTTTTGTGACGGTGTTCCTGATAAAATGTTTACTATAGAGAACCTGTATTGCACGCATATGTACACTGCACTGGAGGTTTTCTGTGGAAAAAGTAC
This sequence comes from Lepomis gibbosus, assembly GCA_029875015.1. Lineage (NCBI taxonomy): Eukaryota > Metazoa > Chordata > Actinopteri > Centrarchiformes > Centrarchidae > Lepomis > Lepomis gibbosus. The sequence goes on along the minus strand of JAPMOB010210326.1, from coordinate 22,753 downwards.
TGTTGTTGGCACTGAGTGTGTCACTATGAGTTTGACCGTAAGTGTATTAATGGATTAAAGTGATGTTAGGAATAGGCTAAAACCTAACAAATTGTTTTATACTGCAAATGGCCATAGATATACTGTCAGCTGGAGGCAAGAAAAAAACAGGATGCACTTTGCTGGCAAAATATGCTGGGCTTCTGAGTAAATCATTTCAGTGTTTGTGAAGCTATAACTTTGAAAGTCTTATAAAGTAATAGCCCAGTAAAGTGAGTTCAAATATGAACCTGTTTTGAAAAACTGTGAGGTATTAGAGGATATGAAGCCACATAATTATCATCCAAAGAGGAGGGGCAGGGCTGTTATGATCTCCTGTTCAATGAAGCAGAGCGCAGGCCGGTAGAAAACTCAGCTCATTTTCTAGACACACTTGCCTATTACTCTGTGGTAATTTAGAAGTAAATGAGACAGAGGCAACGCATTTTAATACCTCATAAACATTGACAGCATGAGCCTGGAACAACCCCAGCATGATTTATGCTGAGAAGAGTGGAATTTAGTGCCATGTCATGCAGAAATCACTAAGGGAGGGATAGGAACCAATACAAAGGTAAAATCCTAAACAAGGGCATAGGTTTGCATATGGCCAGTAGGGACATGTCCTGCCAATATTTGGCCGTACTTGGTCGCATCATGTTTGGATTAAAGTCATATTAGATCATTCCGATGTTCCCTCCCAGAGGCTATGTCAATTTATTGGCTGAGATACATGTGACTGATTGCTTAGCTGTTGTTTCAGAACTATGGATGGTGCTAAGAGCGACAGAGCTGCAAGCCGCAAACAGACGTTTCTGCTTGCGTTCTGCAAGTGCTACGTTCTTATGCAAGTGCTCTGGTTAATACGTGTGTGTAATAATATGTGTTCTTTGATTTTGAAACAGTAGCATTAGGGCTTCTCACTATATAGCGTGTTTCCTCTCTCATCTCCCAGTGCTCTGTCAGAGCTTTTCTGCCAAAGACAGATATCCTTATGCTGTTATTACAGATCTCTGCACGTTTTTTTAAGCGAGAGCATCAGATTCAGTGGTCAAAGCCAGTGGACAGACACATAATAAAGGGTCATGTAAGGGTCAATGTAAAAATGTAGCTACTCCGAGCATCTGCAAACAAGAAATTGTGGTTTATGCCATAATAAAGCACCCCAAGGCCCTATTCCCCCGTTTACATGCAGCTACATGGCCTACTTACTGAATAGAACCTTTACAGCCCCTCAGGGTGCAGATTGTTCAGAGAGGCAAACTGAGTCATGGGAACCATAATACACGCTTGCCCTCCCTCCCTTCTGCACCCTGCTACCAAACCCCCCACCCCCCCCATCCCCACCAAATGGCCCCCACCCTCCCCTGGGCAGAAGAACTATTTCAGCTCCACTTCAAGCTGAGGTCGTGGGGCAGCACTTCTGTGGAGGCTCCATGTGATCTGCTCTCCAACTCTGCCGTACAAAATACAAGATTCACGAGCTGTGTGTGGGTGCTGCTGAAATACTGCTCAACTTATATAATAAAATACATTCCTGTCCTGTGCAGCATTACCCAAAGAGGGGCCAGTGTGTTTTTATCTTTGCAAGGCTGCATTACCAACCAGGCAAAATGTAACTGCAGTGATTTGAAGAGGGACTCTGTATATAATCTAGTTTAAAAACATTTTTCAGGTTCTAATTCTGTCTCAAAGTGTTAATTGTAAAGGTAAGTTGAGTATTTTTAAAGCAAAACCCTTCTCTCATTTCATCCTGTTAAACATTTACATATTTTTAATGAATAATCTTGAGCGTGGGGGCATATTCATAACTTTATCAAACCAGATGTGGCTTGGGGTTACTAGCTAAACCTGTCCATCATACTTGACCATTAGCTCGCAGGTTGTACCAGCTAGCAGAGCAGTATCATAATAGCTGGTGTGTGTTTAGATGTCAGTTGGCAAAAATGTTGGTGGAGGGCAACAGTCCTGTACACCTCCATAAATCACTACAACTCCATATCACATTGTATTCCACGCCCAGTTTGAGCGATACGATCAAACCTGAATATTCTGAATCCCTCTTGTAACCAAACCTTGCCCACATATTCCTTATCACTCAGAAATGTGTGATGTTACTGAAGATAAAGATAACTTCTGTTCTCTAATTTGCCTTTAATTAGTTTATATTAGGGCTGCATCAGAAATAGTGCTCCAAGAGCAAATTTTTGCCCACACCCCCTAATAGGTTTATTCAGCCATGAATCTTGGAAAGGTTAATGCCCCACAGAGCTACATAAAACCACTGTAAAATCATTCACATGCTGTCTTAGATCGATCTGTCAAGTAGTTATTGAGGAAGAGAGCCCAGCTCACTGTAATCCTCATCCTCAGTTAGGGAAACAAGGTGCACAGACAGGTATCCCATCCCTCTATCATAGAATAAGCATTTAAATTGTTTTATTGACATACAAAAGAGATCATTCTTTCTGGTGTGTCCCGGTTTTATGTCTGTATCATTGTGTAATTATACAGACTCTACAAGGGCCTGATGTTTCAAACAAAACTGCCCATGTCACAAGCATTTCTCAGATTGGCTGGTAACCACTTTGCTACTAAAAGCAGATTGCAGATATGTGTGTTTCCTTAATCCTGATCTCATACATTTTTGGCTCTAGCCACTACTGCACATCTGTTCTCTTTCTTGGGCTCCCCTCCCTCTACTTTGCATGCCTTTCCATCGAAAAGAGCAAAGATTTTACTTAGAAAATGTGCATTGAAATGTGCATTATAGTTCAAAATGATCAGAACAAAAGTTCTTCACCTTGTCAGCATTTTGCTAAAATCATGCAAGAAGAAGCACTCCAAAGATAAATGTCCTTCTGTGCAGAGGGAGGAGTTCATCAAAAACAAGGAAAAGTGGAAGAGGATACCTAGAAATACTGCTCCTGAACATGCTGCTGTACAAAAGAGGAAAGAGAGCTAGGAGAGGAGCCATGCTGGCCAAAATCTGCTCCTACAGAGCCGGTCTGGACAATATGGGACTCATGTTGACCAGACAACGGAATTCAGAGACTGTTGTGCTCACATTGTTACAGAGACCTGCACCATCAATATCCAGGTTCAAGCACTCGGCAGGTGGCCATGTTCCGAGCTGCGAGCGCAAGACTCCAGCAAGATGAGAGGAGGTGGACTCTGTGTTTTACATCGATGATGCGTCATGCTCAAACGCAGTCAAGATGGACTCTGTTTCCTAAATGTCAGACTGTTTAATGTGAAGATGAATCTTTCATATTATCATCTGGTTGCTGCTCTTTACATTCACCCCAGATGCAAATTCAAAAGATGCACTGTGGAATGTTCTGGGGGAAAACGTGTATGTATATGTATATAAATAACTGTATTGTCTTTTTTGTTTGTGTAATTTGGGATCGGCTCCAGGCCCCCCCCCGTAACCCTTTATGCAGGATAAGCGGTTGACGATGGATGGATGTTATCATATTTTAATATAGGCCTACACTTATTTATATGTTGTGTGTGTAGCATGAAGGAACTACAAATTTAATTTCGTTATGCAGCCTAGTGCTGTATAATGACTAAACAACTTTGTACCTTGTACCTAATTTTATTCTCTGCTCTTTTCTCCGATTGTGATCTTTTAAGTGCTTTGATGAGACACAAAGATAAGCACTTCCTTCTTGTTTTAATGAGATACTGAAATGTTCAGTTGATATGGAGAAAGCATGTCACGGTCTGTTTTACACACACGCTTCTTTCGCGCTTTTTACAAAAATGTCATGCTTGCTGTGTCCCTGATTACAATAGAGCATGGCATTAAAGACGATCTATTAGCTTCTCTTCTGACAGCATTATGTGTAAAACCGCATCAGCTCAGTATTGCATGTCTAATCCATGCAATCTCGATTTGTCCTAACAGAGATACATTATTTCTTTGACTGTAGCCGACTAAACAAAGATGGTATCAAATCAGACAGACTAGCCTGACAAACATACTGTTTCTCATCAGAGAATGAGAATGTTTATACAGAGGACATGGCCAATGTGCGTCACATTGCTGTTGGAAAATAAATTCACATAAGGATTCAAACACCAGCATTGTGATGAACTGGTTCCAATAATAATCCTACCAACTACTTTGATTTATAATTAACCTCGGTGATATCTTTAGCAAGTTGTGAATACAACTTGTTTCCTTATAAGACAGTAACTGGTTCTTTTTCCACCTATACATTTCTTTCAAAGGAGATATTTACACCTCTAACTATCAATGTTAAATTCAATTCAGCTTCATTTGCATAAATGTACAACAACAATATTGCCAACTACAAATAAATTACAAAAGAACAATTAATTACATACATTTAGTTAAATAAGTAAATAAAACAGTAAAGTGTGTGTTTGTGTTAAAAATAATAATAATAAAATAATAGTAATAAATATATATTAAATATAAATATAAAGTAAAATGAAATATTAAAAATAAAAAGAAATAGGTAAAACAGTAAGTGTGTGCGTGTGTGTTGTGAATTCAATTCATATGGTTCATCAAATAAATAAAACTGTAAATGTGTGTGTGTATTAATAGAAAAAAATCAATAAACTAAATAAAATAACAAACAATCAAAATAGTAATAACTTGAAAATTTTAAAGTACAATTATTTTATATATTTATCAGTCTAGTCTGAGTTTCCACTGGTGGTCCTCAGTTCATGGCATGAGGAGATATATTTTTGCTGCAGTGATTTGGCATTCTGGCATTTCTCGTAGTAAATAGAGGGGTTTCTGTGTGTTTGATATAAATTCGAATTCTGGGTATATTTGGGAAAGGTTTGCAAATGTTTTTTTTATTTAGGGCATGAGGTTAGAAAGTGCAGCTCTGTTTCTACCTGTCCTTTGGGAGCAGAGTCTGTCCTCTTCTGATAGCCTGCTCTCTCCTATGGCGACCTTTTTCCATGGCCAGGCTATGTTCACTCAGTCTGTATGCTGTCAATATTTTTCTGTGTTTAGGACATTTTATTGTAATTTACTTTGTGTTTTGGTCGTTCCTTTTTAGTATTCAATATAATTTCCTTTTTGCTTGTTGATAATCTGCTTGAGTTGGTGTTGCTGTCTCTGATGCAGATGTGTTGGAACGCTGTAAAAACGCTCTTAATGAGGAACATTGGTATGATCAATAATTTGTGATGCTGACCAAGATGTGCAGGATGTTCCTATACATTAAAATAAGGACATACCTCAATTGGCTTATAAAAATACAATATACAAATAAATCTGTATCCTGCTGACTTCAGCACAGCAATATAAAGCTTATTCAGGAAGAGTAGTTGTGTTTTTTCCCTAGAATTTGACAAATTTTGTATCTTCTCTCAATTTCCTGTAAGTAATTGGGGAAGTCTGACAAGATAATAAGTTATGAACTGGGACTCAAAAACACAAAACAAAAATGTGGCCCCTGTTTAACATTTCATATAAATATCATTAAAGATTACTTTCATTGTCGATAATCCAGTGATTCTTTTAAAAAATAAAATAAAATAAAAAATAAGTAGTTTAAAAATGCCCATCCCAACCTCCAGGTGACATCTTAAATTTTGTTCAAACAGTCCAAAGCCCAAAGATATTCAGCTTACAATGACACATGTCAATGAAAAGCAGCAATCCTCATATTTGAGAAAATAGTTTGTCAATTTTTGACAATTTTTGCTTGAAAAATTATTACCAATCGATTATCAAAATGATTATTATTATTATTTAGTAGTTTATTTAATCCACTCATAAACTAATCATTCAGTTTCAGCTCTATAAATCCTACTAACAAACAAAACCTTACAGTAATGCTGATGCTTTTATCTGGTTCCTGGGCCCCTAGCATGTCAGCTGGGTGTTTTTTCTTAAACATGTAGTGTAAATGGTGCTGGTGTATTATTAATGGCATATGCTTTGACATAGGAAAACTCTTTTCTGTCTCTCTTATATGTCATTTCAAATTCATCCAGAAAGAAGGCTGGCTTTGGCTTGTGAGCAGCTTTTAATATGCACATAAACATATGATCACGTGAAGCATTCCTCTTATACTCAAGGGAAGTCTGACAAAAAACACCTTAAACTCTGATTACTGTGTCACTGTGTTAATCAAAAACAGACAGCTATGCCATGAAAGACACTGTCACGATCTCTTATCTTTCTTTACCCTTCCTCTCTATCTTTATCCAGAGAGCGTCTCACATGAATTGTATCACATTACTAGCAAGCGTTTCCTGTAAAAGTTTAATGAGCCTTTGGTGACAGTCAGCGGAAGGACCAACATGGACAGCAGACATTTCCTTGAACGTGCCATTTTTTCCAACCTAATTGGCAATTGGCTGTGCCCCCCGATAGGCTTGCAAGCTCATTCTGGGCTCACTGAACAACAGACCAGTAGCAGCTCTTTGACCTGCTTTTACTCTAAAGTTGAGATGTCACTGCAGCTTCAAACATCCAACTCCCCAAGTAGCACCGACAGCTTTACAGGAGGCAGAACAAGTAAGAAACTGCCACTTCTGTGTATTAACTCACCCCAGCACAGTAGCTGTTTTGAGATTACTGTCCTGAGCAGTTTCAAGCTCTCTGCTCATCACTGTAAAGCATCATTTAAGCTTTTCTAGCTCTTGTGTAACTGTTGGATGGAGAGAGATATTTACAAATCGCACCTTCATTTATATTCTGGCAGCCATTCAGAAATAAACTAATGGGCATCACTTCAGACACTGACATTTGAGTTCAACAAGCAGGGTTTTACACAATTAGCCTACTTTAATGCTACTATACAGCACATCGTCTATGTCAGTTGTTGCCTTTCTATAGTTTCATTTACTTTGTACCATGTAAAAGTAAATGGGAACATTTCAAGTTGGCTTACTGTACTTAATTGAAGTGCCTTAAGTGCTAGGCCTGTATTTATTTTCTCAATATATAAATATTGTAGATGTTTAGCGTTAATGAAACTAATCCTTATTACTATGCAGACGATAAGGTGTTGTGTAGCTGTGGATCATCTCTCCAAGATGCTCTGTACTATATAATAGTGCATTGTGCTTTGTATACCAAAGATGGCTGTCCATCTCTGTCCATGTATAGTCCCTGGTATATTTTTATTTATAAAGCCATTCAAGGAAAATTACGTTCATATCTCTGCAAATGTATTTAACAGCAATTATCATCTCAGATCACAAGACATACTCCACCGTATATATGCACTATGTCTCTAGCACACATACAGAGATTGTAAGGAAAGCCTTTATGTTTTCTGCTCCAGCCACTTGGAACAGTCTGCTAAACAAAATTAAATTGATAAATCTGGTATCTCTCGCAGAATAAGACAATTGTAAACATCTTAATTGCCTCTGTTCTTAGCCTCCTTTTCGTATTATTGTGTGTTTTGGTATTGTTTTGTCTGCAACTTTTTATGCTGCTGTCTTGGCTAGGTCTTCCTTGCAAAAGAGGCTGGCTCAGTGGAAATTAATGGTTAGATGAATAAAAATAGAGACAATAAAAGGTTTTAAACACCCACTGCAAAGCATTATTGGTGGAAATCCAACTCTTCCATCAACAGCTGCTGAATTAAAATGGACAAATCATTGAACAGTCAACATTAATTTTCCTGCAACAACTTGCAGCATGCAGTACAAAATTGAGCTGAATAGATTTGATTCATTGCCCTTATTAGAGCCTTGGACTCTTTCCTGACTTTGTTTCAGGTCTCTTTCTCCCTCTCTCTCTCTCTCTCTCTCTCTATCTCTCACACACACACACCTTTACATAAACACACACACACACTCAAAATGTACTGATGCCTTTTACCTTGAGGTTGTGCCTATATGCAGCATCCAGTACGGCTGGTACCAAATCCTCAGTGGGTTCCCCATTGTCGTCAGCTAGACCAGGAGGATACCAGGACAGGACCAGAACCCCTGGAGACACACAGAAAGTCATGAGTCTCATCGTCCATCCTGGACCAAAGACACCGGTCAGTACCTCAGAGACATTAACTTCTGAGAACCTATGTCCAAAATGCATATGAACATCTAAAATCTTATGCATTGTTGAAATGATGTATGGATTTTATGCTGATTGCAAGAAATGCTGACAATCCTGTGGGGAGAAATGGGTGCTCAGAAACCTTTGCTTTCATTAATCAACTTTGACGTTTTCACGCAGCCCTTCCCACAGTTTTACCCATCTGAGAGCATTGAAAGAACACAGTTGCCCTTTTATCGAAAACGCTGTAAGATTTCTGCCCTGGTCATCCATTAGGGTAATTACAGCTCAGATTTTACAGGACTTGGATCCTGGTACGGTTTGTGGCAAGATGATGTATGCATGGACGGACTGTAAGACAATGGGTCCTTGGGCAGAGATATCTAAAAAGGCCGCCGACCCCTCCCAAATAGAAAATAGAAACAAGACACCATAAAGAGCAAAACGCATCTCTTTTTTGGTTGTTTGTCAATTAACGTCTCATTGCGGTCATTTCGCATAACTTTGTGGATATTTTATATGTCTTTGTGGTTATTTTGCATCACTTTGTGGATGTTTTGTGTTTCTTTTTGGTCATTTGCGTCTCTTGGGCCTGTGCCCAGTAGGCCTGTTCATTTATCCATCCATGTCTGTACTGAGGATAGTTGACTCTTTATTTGAATGTGTACCTGCCTATCACCAATAAACTGCACTTGTTTGATGAATATGCATATCCGGTCATCTTTGGACTATTTAGTATGTCTTGTTCTAGTAGCAATCTCTCCGCACACCTCGAGTGTCCGACAGCTTGTAAATTCCAGTTGAGAAAATGCTTAATCATTCTCTGATGCTGGCGTAGAAATAGCTTCATATCAGCCACAATGGTATGTGGCATCAGAGAGGATCTGGCACATCGGACATCCACTCAAAGCTAATTCATTAAACTTGCATCTGCTTGCTGTGGAGCTGTAGGAACTATTAGATTACAATACCCAGCTATATCTGTGAGTATTAAGAATATGGCTGTGGCTTATCACTTTATTTATAGGCCTCAGTGAAGTGGTGGGTAATCAGTCATCAAGTCAATTGGAACTATTTAGAGTTTGGCTGGCTGTGGTCTCTAATTAAATAGACTGTTTTAACAAAGCATTGTGAGACAGCACTCCCATCATCCATCTGTCAAGGCTCTGAGGTTTCAAAAGGGGTGGATGGTCTGTCATCATTCTGGGTGGTGTAAATTAACCTACTGAGCCACAGAACAGTAACATCAGGGCCTATCATGTACAGCCTGCTGATAGCTGGACACTCGACTCGGGCTGTTACTCGACACTAGGCGACAGGACTCTGCTGTCTTTTAGAGAAGCCATACAAGTTTTTAAAAAGACAACATCCTTTTAATATTTAATGAAATGTCCAAAAACTGGTCTATGCCAGAAGTTCTCAGAATAGAGATAAGGGACATTAGAGCTGGGTGATCATTTAATAATGTGAATCTCCTCTTTTACTTAAACCTTTTAACTGCAGTACACACTCCAACCTTAGAAGATTACACATCACACATCATCACACATTTTAAACTTAGATGAAGACTGGAGATTTTAAAGCTTATCATCAGATGCATTTTATTACTTTTGCCATCGTTTTTATTAAATCTATTTGTCACTTGATTGTTGGTCGTCTGGTTTAGATGTGTTTCTTGAATACTGGTAGTGTGGCTGTCTGACTGTAAATGTTTTTTTCACAGGTGGTCTCATGAAAAGGAGAACTAGAGCTCAAAGAGACTGCCTGATTAAATTAAGTTACAAAAATATTACCATTTGACTGTGTTTTTATGAAAAGCACATTTTGAAACAGTCTATTGGATTAAACATCACATTGATCATTTTAAATTCGTGTTTTGCTGGTGTTATTATTATTACAAATATTTATATATTGATATTGATTTCAACTGAAGTCCTAAGCGACATGGCTGTGTTGAAAAAACACATTAAACCAACTTACTAACTACTCATAATGTAGACCTAAGAAGTTTATCTCTTGATCACTGTAGCTTTTAAAGTTATAAGTTTCGCTCTTTGTGCTGCAGGAAAATGCGCAGCAGCAGATATTCGGAGACTTTGAGCTGAGCGTGTGGGGAGCTGTCCAGTGACTGTGTGGTGCTGAAAATGTTTTGTGCCCCTCAAGCCAAAAAGCAGGGATCTTTTTGCTTATTGAGGACAGATTTCTTTGCAGTTGCTCAGCACTAAAACAGCACAGCTCTTTTTTCTATCTCTCTTTTTAAAAATAATCAAGGGTTCCCCGTTGTATCATTGAACTGTACCTGCTGCAGATGCTCCGATCTGCTCCATGTGGGACTCCAACACGTCCGGGTCCCTCGAGCTGTACGGATTGAGTTCGGGGTAGAAACTGGAGCCAATGTCCTCGGGCGGCATGTGTCTCCCTCTCGGGTAGCTGGATGCGATTTTGGGGTCCCAGTGTGGGACCAGGATGTGGTCCCAATGAATGTATTTGCCGTCCATGTGTGGGTTGCCGTACCAGATGTAGTAAAAAATGTGAACATCGTAAAATATGGTCCCCTGTGGGCCGGAGTTGGACAAAACTGCTTTGGTGTTGCTGCCAGCCGGGCGGGCTTGACCCGGGGACGCAGTGGCGTCAGGGGACACGGAGCGCCTGTCCATCTTCCCCCCTATCATCGGCAGGATGTCCAAGCCCGGAGCCAAATCCGAGAAGCCGTCACTGGGCTTCAGGGTCCTTAGTCCCATCATGGTCCCAAAGACGAACAGCGTAAAGAGAAACAGAGCGATGCAAGCCTTCCTCCGTAGTCTTGCCATGTTTGGTTGGAGTGGCGTAAGCTGAAAACAGCGTGGACTAAACCACGAGTGCAAATAACCCTCTCTCTGTCCTGTCTCTGCTCTCCCCGCACGGAGAGTTCACCTCACAACCTATGAGCTACTCTTCAAAGTGTCCATCTGCATATTCTACATAATGTCATATTCTTATGAATTCCCACCTTAAAACTTAGCTACATGATTGCAGTCCAGTCGCAGGAGACTACCTGAAGCAGTTGTCTGGCAATGAGATGTTTTACTTTCTTCTGCAGCCTCGTGTTTTGCATGCTGCCCAGCTTTGTATTGTTGCCTGTGAAGAGAAACTCACTTCCCAAAGTGCTCCATACAATTGGAATAACAGAGTCTATACAGTCTCCCTTCAGCTTGTGGAAGAACAGCTTGAAATGTTGTAATACTGTAACATGGCGTTCTCGATGTTGTTCCCATCGAGACGTTTCACTCACTGATCTCCAAACTGTCACTCCCTGAGCTTACTCCTCCAGCTGGCTGCCGCGTCCCGCCCAGAAGCTGATCCATCCACCGGACAGATGACCGTCATCGAGATTCTCCAGTGATGTTCTGCGGTGCTCGGAGGGGTTTTCCAGCCTCCGTGGTTGGTTGGTTTCTCCTTCACACTGTCCGTTTGGATATCAAAAGAGGCGGGACCCGTATGATCTCTGTTTTGTCCATTTCTGCATGCATGGCTGCGGAGCCTTGGGCAGACAGAAATATAACGTTTATGGGAAAATAGCATCATATGAATGTGTCTGCATATCAGCAACAAAGATTAATTGTGTCATTATTTCAGAAGCGCCATCACTATGACTCATCACTGTGAGTCAAATCTCTTAGCCGGAGACAGTCGGTTATCAACTGTTTTAAAACTCTGCTGTTTGTCAGACTGAGGCTTGACACGCACGGTGATTTCAGAGTTATACTGACACTCAGTGGCCATTTATAGAACACAAGGGGAATTCGCCATGCTGCCTTCAGGTAGTGTCAGAAATTATGACGCCTTCAATGTCCAGATGTTGGGATGTAGCCTACAATTTAATAGCGGAGAGAGGAGGGAAGTGTGACAACATTTTTTATTTTTCATTATGATTTATTTTCGATATCCCATTATTTTATTTATGTATGACTCCGGCTTTAAGCGAAATAACGGTTTATTGTAAAGCAACATGTCGCCAAAAGGGGCTCCCCGCGGCTTATTCACGAAGCCTAAAGGAAATAAATTGTTAGCTAGTTTAAAAACAGTGGGCTACTGGATAAATTAATGTAATAGAGCACCCGGTAAGAACAGAAGACAGCCCTTCTTGCAGGCCATTAGCTTGTTAATCATTGGAGAAATATAGCCTATAGCCTACTGAATTTTGTTATAGGGTGGCGTGAAGATGGGTCGGCGCGGTGGTGCACGGTTTAGCACTGTCACCTCACAGCAACGAGGTCGTGGGTAGAAAATCCCCCGGTTGCCCCGGCCCTTCTGTGTGGAGTTTGCATGTTCTCCCCCGCGTGGCTTCTCTCCGAGACACCATACAAAGACATGCTGACTCGGTTAATTTGTGTCTTCAAAAATTGTCCTTAGTGAGTGGTTGTTTGTCTCAACGCGATGGACTGGCGGCCTGTCCAGAGTGTACCTCGCCCAATTTCAGCTGGGATAGGCTCCAGCCCCCCGTGACCCTGTACGCAGGATAAGCGGGTGATGATGGATGGCGTGAAGATTCAGCTTTAGAAGTTGTCAATTTTAGAGTAGGAAATTCTGACACTACAATAGGCTATTAAAGCAATCAGGAGTAGGCCTTAACAAAATGTCTATTAGAATTGTCTATTTTAAAAATCTCAGTAAAACATTTTGCGCCAATTTAAAGCAGATCACCATTATATTGAGATATCTTCAACTGCACCAAAAATAAAGAGACTGATCAATGCACACAAGTAATTTATTTCGTCAGACTCTTTAGTTAGGCTAATTGTTTAAATTCCTAGCCTACTAAAGCTGATTGGCCTTTTTCAGATAAGCTACTCGTACGAAATAAGTTTCAAACGTCAGAAGTAGGTTACAGTAAAATGGACATACAGAGATAGGCTACAGCCTACAGAGAAATTGCAAGGGTTCAAAAACGCATGATAAACTACAAATTAGCAGATATAGCCTAATCTTAGATCGTTTTGCAGATATAAAAATGGACCAATCGCAGGAAAAAAATAGGCTCCTCAAAACTTGACACACCTCTTGTCATCTTACGTCTCAGAAGAGAATATCATTTTCACGTAGCCTACGTGAGGCTCCACAAGGGGTCGTTGTGGAAGTTGTGATGAAACTGACAGGTCGCCTGTAAACGGTGCTTTATAAACGGAGGCGGGGTTGTGCTTCAGTCCATCAAAACATCCAAAACAGATAATAATAATACTAATAAGACTAATACTAATAATAGTAATACTAACACTAATACTACTACTACTACTGATAATAATAATAGTAATAATAATAACAATAATAATCATCATCATCGTCATCATCATCATCATCGCTAATGAAAATTGTACGAAATTCACGTTATAATAAATCTTTCTCCCTCACACACATCTAAGCTAAACTATTAGTTCTAATATACATGCATAGGCCTTCATATAGACTTATAAGTTTGTTGGTATAATCACAATGTATAATAATAATAATAATAGCCTAATCATAATAATAATAATTTACCTTTTAGTATAACTTTATGAACTATATTTTAGTCTAACCTTTTGTTTAGACTTATGTTGACAATCACGTGTAGCATACATTATGTTTTTATGCTACCTTGTTTTTAAAATTATTTCGTTTTTATTCATCCTTGTAGCCTAAAATAATCAAGTTTTTTTTGTTATTTAGGCTTTGGACACTTCGAATTCAAATCTTAAAAGATCGCTTTCCTCTGTAGCTACTTGATACATCAATCATTCCACAAGGACATGAGTCAACGTCTTAACATGATGTGATCAATCACTATCGATCCGTGAATTCGTTTGACCAGCTTGGCTTGTTTTCATGATGCCACCTTGTATTGTGGGCTGTTTGTTTAGTGCAACTCCGCTTTCGTTTTCTTCTTTATTGGGACTCTTCACCTCGGTTGTTTGACTCAGATTGACTGCTGCATGGGGAGAAAATACTTCTCCCTGCGTGTTTCATCTATATTAGCCTGCCATTACAACAATCTTTTCTTGTTGGCATGTTAAGACAGCAGCCAGCAAACTCACTGATCGCAAGGAAACGAATGCACATATGACGAGACAAAATGTGAGATCACACTTAGAAGCTACAATAAATCTTAGCAATGCCTCATTAAAATATAGACTCGATTCATTATTTAAAAACACAAATTAAACCAAATTCACTTAAACCCGTCCAACTGGATGTTTTAAAAGCAGGCACTTCAGGTTTATTTCCTTCCTTTTGTCATCCCCATCTTGTATGTGCTTGCATGCATTTCGATCCAATTTTAAGGACATAAAGCAAAATGTTATTCTTGTCATTTTAGTGTCATAATTAAAACCATTTTTGGACATGGCAGTGGTCATTTGAAAAATATAAAAGCACTTTTCAAAGTCCTGCAAATAAAAAACCTTATGCCCCACATGTGAAAGTATTAGTGCTACAATATAGCATAATTGTACAGGACTGAAGTCACTGATCTTACAATGTGTATCATAGAAGTCTGAATGGATATATCATAAGAATTTTGTCAGGATTATTCATTAGAGGTGATTGGTCACGTCCCACATTTGGGCCCTTCCATCACATAATATGCCATCTATCCTTTGGTGACTATGATTGTGAATCACGTGGACATGACCGAGAGTGTGGGGGGTTTGTTGGATGAGAAATGGTCATTTGTACTGACCAACAGAGCTGACCACTGGAGGAGAGAGAGAGGAAAACGCGTTTCAAGCAAATAAGGACACAGGCAGCAGTGAACACTGGGAGTAAACTGGCCCACAAATATGGCAGAAGGTATGTTAGGAGCTTATGTGGAGTAAGCCTATATCTGGGAGTGGTTGAAATAGTTCCTGAAGGGGCAGGGGTGTCTTTCATTGTTTTTTAGATTTTTTTTTTTTTTTTTT
>JAPMOB010210323.1:0-21323 GCA_029875015.1 Lepomis gibbosus | reverse complement strand
ACACACACACACACACACACACACACACACACACACACACACACACACACACACACACACACACACACACACACAATATGAACCACATTATCAAAGTACAGACCAGAATTATTAGCTCTCACTTTCCTTTGACGGTAGGATGGTTGGAAGAGAGGCCATGTCCTCACTACAGCAGATACATCTGAACACACCATTTAAAAAATGACTAAAATCATCTTCTTCCTGCTGCTCTGTTGGTTAGCCAACAACTAAATTGTGCAGTGCAGCCAACATTTGGCAAGGAGTGAGATATTCACAGCCAGGTTGCTCCTGTTGGTCTCAGCACGTTAAAACTACATTCTGTCACCTCCATGCGCACTTATATTATGTTTCAATATACACTATTGAAATGATGCTTGCTTGAGATGTTGTGAGACATAAACATATATAAAAATCAACGACACTTGTATTGTGTGATCGGATTAACTGGTTTTCAACATAAGCGATCACTGAGATTTGAAGCCTTCTTAAAACTACTGCTACATAGGACTCGAGCATTTCTGTTCGGGGTATATCACCGTTCTAGAAAAGAGCTGTTTTCTCAGTCCACAGTGCACAGCACTATTTTCTGATCCACTTTGTTGAGTGTTTTCTAAAAGCTTTGTTTTGGGTTTATGTTTCTTAGGTTTTATTCTCTCAAAATAAGCTATACTAGTGTTTCCCATACATTGCTTTATTTATTACATGTTGATTTTCGATTTTTTTTTTAACCAGGCCTATTTAAAATTGTATTTGATTGCAAGGATGTGCACAGTGCATATATTCACTCAGTACCTCCTCTCACCCCCATAAATCTGTCCAAGACAATCCTGTCAATGTCAGAGACTATTAGCAAGCGTGTAAAGAGCCTAGCTAATGAGGATAGCTATGTTAATGTTAGAATTCAGGTGGTTTGTCGAGATTAGCACACTGTAGCAGTAGTTAATATAAACTGTAAGCACCCATTGCCCTCCCCAAGTGCCACAGTTACGCTGTTATTATATATGAAACACTGCAAACTATGCCACCATTAAGCTGTAAATGGAAAAAAAAACAACAAACCACTGAACACACACTCAAAACACATGCCCGTAAAAGATGTCTGAGATATTTGACATACTTGTCCCATCCAGGTTTTCATATCCAGGCACAGCTGGAATCACTGCTCATTCGGTTTAAGTTAGTGTCTTAGCTACTTTTACTCCCCCCCCCCCTCTTCATTTGAAACAGTTCCTGCAAATCAAGGCTTGGGTTTGGTTTTAAGCTTTCTACATCAACCTAATCCTTCAAATCCTGTCCAAGCACAGAGGCAGCCAGCAAACAGCACAGCAACACTATAGTACCATGGTCTGCATCGTTTGGTACCCAAGCTGTCTGACAAATGAAATGTCAAAAAGATAATGATTATCTGCTGTATGTGTTACTTAACACTATTTCCATGCATACAGAACTACGCCATTTCTAAATGTAGGCAGCAGGTAGGACAAGTCAACCTGGATGACACCAGCTACTGTACCACGGTGTGCAGTGATTGTGCGACTGAAGATATTATGACAGAATACTAAATAGGTCAAATCATATCATTCTTCCTCTGTCTGAAAGATTCTGATTAAGATTTCTAACACTGCAAAATGTCTACATGCACAAATGGATTACTCACTGTTCTGTTAGAGTCAAATGCCTCTGGATTACTGCTGCAGTCAAAATGTGGAAATCCACACAATACTCACTACACAGCAGCACACAACACACACACAAACGATAACAGGATACGGATATGTTTCTATATTACTATTCTTCTGTTTGCATGAGATTGACAGGATTGTCCAATTACACTAAACTTCTGCTGGACTGGGTCATTTCCCTATACAAATCAAGAGCAGTTTCGCGTGCACACTCACCAGGATAATAGTTTCACTATGTTAGGTGTGTGCAGTTCAGAACACATAGTGTGCGACATTAAAAAGACTTTTGTTGTTTTCCCTTAAACCTACCGGCTTCTAAGTCTAAGGCTGCCCTTGCAAAAGAGGTCAGCCTGATAAACACAAAACAAGTGTCACTCCAACTCAGCCTGCTCTCGCTATCCTCCAGCTCTCCCGCACTCTTTTTCACAGCATTTCAGACAGAAGGCCAAAAGCTGACGAATAATAATAACGAAGCATGCCAAAAAGTCTTAGCTCAATCTCCCTCTCTGCATGTGTGCCTGTGAAGACAATGCAACAGAAGCGCAGCCAGCAGGCCAGCTTTGCTGCAAACTGTCAACAGAACAATAGAGCTGAGTGCATCACTCTAGCAGTCTGCTCAGGAACATTATTACATACAGAGCAGCCTCTGTGTCGGGACACCTAGGAAGAGCGGCTGCAAGCTTTGATACTACAATGACAAAGGCCACTGCGTCAACACAGCCTGTTACCCTCCTTGAAATCTGAAAGAGTAAACCATGCACTGTCTAACAATATCAAATCAGACAGTACTCTCAGTGGACTGCTTCAAACACAAGGTGATATTTTAATACGTTACTGTCCCAAAAATTCTTACCACTGTCAAATATCTCCGAACAGCAACTAAGACATGCTATACAATGTCTCATTTATTTTATTCCCACATGCAATACAATCAAAACACTCAATATTACGGTGAGCGTCACTCCATATATTGTCCTTACTGTGACTGAAATGTATTGATCGCAAACTTAGGCCTGCAGGTTACAACTATTACTTGTCCTGGTTCCGTTTCAGACCTTAACTTACCCCTCGTTTCACCCTATACCCGTCATTAGAAAACAAAAGCCTGAAATGATGCCAACTTCTCCAGTGACAACCAACAAGTGTGGTGTCACAAACATCGTAAATAAAAGCAACATGCATCTGATTGTTGTTTTAATAGTAGCAGCAATACCCGCTGAACGTCTCGGACCAACCAGCTGGTTAACTAACTTAGCAAACAGTTAGCATAACGTCGTAGTTTGGTCAAGCAGGACTTGGTGTGTTTTTCAGTCCATTAATATTTAACACTAACTAGGCCCATTCCAACTACGCTTCTAGTAACTTTAATACTTTATCTAGTTCTTAGATCGTAATTAATGGATACTTGAATATGCTGAATAAACCCGTCATTAGCTGTTTAGCACAACTTAACGTCACCTGCATAATAACATGACAGCGCTCGCTAGCAGGCTAACAATATAATAAACCACCGTTATATTTTCTGAAACGTACCTCAGCAGCGTTGATCTCCACAGACAGGCTTCTTGACTTGCAAACTATCGATGACAAGTATTTCCTAACTGTATTTCGCTCTATCCAAGCCTGTTTGAGATGCAGGTGACACGAGTTAACTATCCGTGTCCACGTAGCTAAGCTAGCTCACTCGCTGGCTAACCTCGACATTAGCCAGCAGCTAGTTACTTTCTGTTATCAGCCTTGTCTAGTGATGGCTGCTGTCGAGGCTTGTGTGCCTGACAGTTGTCTGAACAATGTCTAGCTGACCGTGCGCCTTGTTAGGACACTGAGCAGTCGCTCTCCTGCTATCTATTTAGAAGTGACACAAGCTTTTACGGTATGTTCTCGGGGATACCAAAATAATCAGTGTCAAAACGGCAGGAGGAGGAAGGCCATCTTGTTGACAAGCAGCTGCATAAGGCCCACAGCCAATAGCAATGCAGAGTCGGTGGTGTGCCCTTATATGGCGTCCGCACAGCTCCCTCCCTCTGCTGCCCCCTGCCCCCCAACACCCAACACTCACTACACCGGACCACACTGTAAAATCGCCCATCAAAAGGTCACTGTGTCAAAGACAGGTGGGAAAATCCATCCCGTTCACCTTCATAGTACAGGAAAAGTATGCGTTCTCTATTTCATTAATTATAGATGTATGTCTTCATATAGCAACAATATTTCGTATTGTACATTTCCCTAAATTTTGGCCTGATAGTAAAAACATTTTGTCATAATTTGTACTCTCATTTTTTTCTTTCACTATGTAAGCTCCCACTGATGCTATTTCTTGATATCTTTCTTAATATCTTTTATTCTGTTTTTCTGTATCAATAAAGAAACCTTGATATTAACAATGTGCCAATGTAAGCAACTAAATTTTCTACACACTATTTTCTATTTGCTCTATCTGCAATGGCCCAGTTTGCCAACAGGGATCATTAAAGTTTCATCTTATTCTCCAAAACCTTTAAGTGCTTGTGTGTCAGAAATGAAACACACAAGAATATTTTAGCGTCACCTGTTTTTTACTAGTATCTTCACACTACACTGACACAACATATGCCTATAGTACACGTTAAAATGTGTATTTAGATGGGTAGTAGTCAGGAGAAATACAGTATGTGCCACAGTGCTCTGTAAGTTTCACATGTCTGCATTTCAAGTAGGATGGAGAAAAGCAAAAGCAGCACCTACTCAGTCCAGCAGAGGGCCAGCCACTACTGCATGTACATGTGTGTGTGTACATTTGTGTGTACATATGCAAACACTGACATTCATTACACGAGTCACCAGTATTGTCAACTTGTTTTTTCAACTATGTGCTTATCTATATATTAATCCATATTAAACTCTGATAGATAGAGATGATTGTGCAAATCCTCTTCATAACAGACTTGTGATTGTCACAGGGTTTCTGAGGTCAGTGATGTAGTGATAAAGAAAATGATGGCTAAACTATTACAGATAACCATGAGGAAAAGAACTGGTATATGATTGACAACAATCTGTTCTATTTTCAGAAAAAAATGTATGCTAATTTTTCTGTAATCTACAACATCAGCCTGTAGGGCTGGGCAATAATTCAATATTGTTGATCAGTTTACAGTGGAATCATATTGTGATTGCATGATGATGTCATGTTATCATTCTAGAAATTACTGTTTGTTGTCCAAATTGATTATGTCAAGTAAAGTGTAATTAAAACATAATTAGTTACCACCTTTTGTTTTTACACTTTACAATTTGGTATCAAGTCAATGACTATTCTTTCAATATGAGGAAGATAAGATATGCTGGGATTTGACAATTAATTATTGTCAGTTGTTCTGAGTGCATTAGTGACAGCTGAAATCATGATTGTGCGGTAATTAGGTTTTGTTTAACAGTAATTGAAAAGTACACTGAACACTTGCTCAGTTTTTCATTTACAAATGCTGCAGATTTTTATTAAGTAACGTCTACATCTTAAAGCAGAAGCAAGATATTTGTACAGTGCTTGTCCTCTTTGGTAACTGTACCTTGCTGCACGTGCATGTGGGCATCCTTTAACGACCACGCCCACTTAACTCTCATTGCATGTTGTTGTAAGCCCGCCATATAGTGACTGTAATTGGACCAATAGTCCTGCTTTAGACGTCTATCATGTAGTGTTCTGCACTGCTGTTGGCTAAAGCAATGCACTCCTCCCCCCAAAGCCTCTGGCTTCCGCCTACTTGTTAAAAGTCGGAATGTGGTTGGAGGTCGCTTAAGTCAGTCAAATTTGAACTTCCGGGTGTTGAGTCGAGCAAAACACACAAGTTATCAAACCGAGGGTAGTGGACAGTCATAGAGAAAACCCTGGGCTACGCAGCTTTTGAAAAAGTGAGTAATTTAATTTGTTTACAGCAAATGTGTCTTTTTTATTAGCGTATATATTCATATGGAAGAATAAACCCTTGGAATAATAAATGTTTGGGTGTAGAGCTAGAGTCAGAAGCTGCTGACGTTACACAACATGGTTAAGACTAACTGTGATACAGGAGCTAGCTAATGAGTTAACGTTAGTCAAGTAGTCGAGAGTGTGTAATTGTTCATTCTGTAAATTTGTATCACAAAGAATGCAGGTTACTGTACTGTAGGCAACACGTGCCCATGACATATGCATATGTCTTGAAACATGGGCAGCTAATAGCACCCAAGGTCAACCCATCTAACGTTAGCAGGGTGAAAAACATTTTACATTTTGTCCCAAGAGTCTTTTTATATTGATCTGTCACGTTCTTGGTTAAAGGGTGTGGTGGGCTCGTCATGTACTTGGTGTACTTTTAACATTTTTCTTTAATCTTCAACCGTGTAACTTGACTCACTCCTCTCTCCACCTGTCTGTATCAAGTGATGCTATCAGAAGTCCTGCAGGTGGTGCGTGGGGCAGGGAAGGTGGGGTCTGCTCTCATCACTACCCAGGGAGAACATCTCCGATTAATGGCCTGCAACTCCACCATGGGAGCAGGGGTGAAAGCAGCTCAGGATGTGGTGGAAGGACTGGTGGGCACCTTTATGGGCGGCAGCAGCGCGGTAAGGAATCCAGTTAAATGCATCCCCAGGTTGTATGTACATATAGTAATTATTTGGCTAATTTACTTGTCCAACTCGCAGCAGTCAGTAAAGGAGGACGTGTTTCCGGATGCGGAGGGTTGGGAGAATATGAACCCTGATGAAGCAGCCAAATGGGCCATGGGGTCAGAGTTCCCCCCTGATGCGCCGCAGCAAAGCGAGACAGAAGCTGGATCTGCAGCAGAAATGCCAACAGGTATTGTTAAAACCAGCATGTTAATATGTACAGGAGGTTATATAGTATGTGGCACTTTAAAAGAGTGTTTTTGTATGTTTTGTGAGTATTTTAATGTCAACCCCTTTCCGGTGTTGCAATAATTGTAAAGATAGTTGATTGTTGGAAATTTTACCTTAATAACTGCTCCCAGAACAGACAGTTATTTGAAGACAAGCCAAGTACAGTATACAAGTGTAGTATCAAGTATTCAGGCCTTAGAAAAGAAAGTGAATCATGGACCTCTGATAGCATGGATACAATGTGAATGTATCCTTATTATTTCCACTTTGATTACTAACTTTTTTGTAAGTATATTGCTTTTGAATATTCAATTGCTTAAAACTCTGTAGCGCTTTTTTCAATTTTTGTTCTTTCTCATGCATTAATAGGCCAGACACACAGGCCATTATAATGAGACTTCAAAAGAGTTGCGTAACGGTCCCCTCATGTTCACGTCATGTATTCAATAAAACATTGCCCTCCCCTCTCCCTAACGTAGGAGTTCCTCCACCCCCCGGTGTAGCCCCGGCAGGGGCGGGCTGGCCAGGACAGAGCGCTCGCTTTCTCCACACGACCCCCAGTCTCCACCGGTACTTCTACCAGACCAGGTCTGTTCACAACACGGTGGTGACCAGGCTCACACCAGAGGACATCAAGAAAGCCAGGGAGGCCAAGCAGGCTCTGGTCAAACCTGTCAGACAGAAGGTTGGTTGAAGGTCTTGATCTGCAGACTAACTTGATTTAAGAAGCAATATGCCTTCTTTTATCTGTGAAGCTGTTTATACCTGTGAAGCTCACTGAAGTGAATTATTATCATATTGTTTAGTGTCTTTAACTTTATGGGTTATTTTGGTGAGCAGGCTGGTGTCGAAAGAGACTTGTGATGAGTAGGTGGTCATTATATTGTTACATTTACACATTTTTTTAATTAACTGATACGTCTTCCCTCAGCTGAGTGACCGTGCCAGAGAGAGGAAGGTACCAGCCACAAGAATCAGCAGACTGGTTAATTTTGGAGGTAAGAACAATATACTTTTCATGAGTTTTCTATTATAGTGCATATTTTATTCGGTAGTACACATTGTTCATACACTATTGTCCAATGAAGAATTCTTCTCTACTCTAAATTGTCTCATGGCTTCAAGCACAGCAAAATAAATAAGACTTTGTACAATAAAACGTCTACCGTGTGAAACACAGTTTATAGTCTGCTGGAAATACAGAGCATAGAGGACAGTAATTACACACATTACCTATAAAACCAAATGTTCAGACTTCCTTGTCAGTCACCAGGGGACAAATCTTAATCAAATCTTAATGTTATAAAGTTAATTAAGTGTCAGAATTAAAAAAAAAACTCTAAAATGTTTTGATAAATATACCACAGATGAAATATGATATAACTCTTCAAATTTTAAAATCATGTATGTGTTTGTCTTCCCACTGCAGGACTGGCAGTAGGATTAGGGATTGGTGCCATTGCAGAAGTTGCAAAACAGTCATTTGGAAGCAAACAAAAAGGAGGTAAAAATTACTCTCTTCTCCCCTCCCGTTCTCTCCTCCCATCATGTAAAATAGCTTTTGGTCCAGCACACACTTGGCAGATCCAGCAGACAGATGGGCAGCTGGTCTGCCCTGGAGAAGTTTCTCATGTGTCAGCACCTGCCAGGCACTGGACAGGCATTAAATCAAACTTGTTAACAAGAACTTAAAGAGAGGCTTTCACATGTGTTAAATGAGCAGTGATTAATGATTTACCACTGCCCCAATTTTAACAGGCTGTCTACTGCTTGCTAGTAAGAGCTGGAGCTTAACTATTGACATGCAGCAGTTTAAAGAGAACTGCTAAGACAAGTTGCTCTTGTTTATGTTTTTGGACTTCTAATGTGTTGTGCTTTATATCATCTGTGTGCGTGTGCGTGCTTTCTGTTTTGTAGACATGGGCGCTCTGTTAGACTCTCCTCTCATGTCAGAGGCCAATGCTGAGAGAATAGTCAACACACTGTGCAAGGTGCGTGGGGCTGCACTGAAGATAGGACAGATGCTCAGCATTCAAGGTACACACTTTAGCAACGGCATCTCTGCAAAATTGTGTTCGGATGTCCTCGCAATCGCAGAGGATCTCTGGGGAGTGAATGTTTGTTTTTTTTGTTTTTTTCTGACAGTTTCTTATTATCTTTTCTTCAGACAACTCCTTCATCAACCCCCAGCTGCAGAAGATCTTTGAGAGGGTCCGGCAGAGCGCCGACTTCATGCCTACCTGGCAGATGACTGTAAGCATGGACTGACCCTCCTCGCTCATCTACTGTTCTAGCAGTAAATGTGTCTAAAAGTGTCAAAAACCCCAAAGGAAAGTGCAGCAGTGTGTGTTTATGACAAGATAAACTTTTACAACAGATAGTTTATCCAAGTCTTTTTAAATTAGCCTGGCAGGTCACAGGTGCAGCTCGATGTACGTAGAGTTTAACGCTCAGATACATGTTTTTAAGGCTTTTTTTGTGGGTCTTATTGTGTAGAAAGCTCTCGAGAAGGAACTGGGGCCTGGCTGGCGAGAGAAGCTATCATCCTTCGAAGACAAACCGTTCGCTGCAGCCTCCATCGGCCAGGTGCATCATGGGGTGTTAAAAGATGGTAGAGAAATCGCCATGAAGATCCAGGTATTCATGCGCACTCTATTTCTGTCTCCCTCGCAATCTCTTGTCTTTCTCTGTCTGCACTAATCTCGTCTGTTATTCTGGCATTCCTCCTAGTACCCTGGAGTGGCAGAGAGCATCCACAGTGACATAAACAACCTGATGTCAGTTTTGAAAATGAGCGTGGTCCTGCCAGAAGGTAACACCTACGTCCGTATTTGTTTTAGTTATTTCTTTTTCTACTCAAGACTTTCAATGTTCAATGAAAAACTGCTGATACATAAAGTAATTATCAAAAGCTACAGCTATATTTATATATATTGTATTTATAAGTGACAGGCATATATTTGCATATGCAATATATGTAAATATAAATAATCTTGATATAACCCTGTGTTGTAAAATGATAAATAAATCGACCTTGCAGGTTGAAGGGTATATTCATTACTTTATGCCAGCTGCTGTTATCCCCCCTTCATTATACTGATGCGTCATTGATTTGTTTCGATCTCTTGCATTCCAGCATTGTCACTATTACAGTTTAGACCATGGGGTGGTGCTGTAGTTGCAGGTCAAAACTAGGTGAC
Organism: Lepomis gibbosus; assembly: GCA_029875015.1. Lineage (NCBI taxonomy): Eukaryota > Metazoa > Chordata > Actinopteri > Centrarchiformes > Centrarchidae > Lepomis > Lepomis gibbosus. Next base: position 11,557 of record JAPMOB010210323.1, on the reverse strand, counting down.
ACTATTGTTACTGACGGACAGTGATCTGAATCATTTATAGAGACGTTACTTGTTTCCTTGTTATGCTCAACCCTACCCTTTTTAGTCAAAAACATTAAACTATTGATCCTAACTAGTGATTATTTGTTATCTTATGATGCACACTATTACAGTCCCATGTACTCTGTGAGAATTGTTTTCATGTCTTGCTCATTTGCAGAAACCATGTTGTTGTGTTTAAAGATGACAGTCTGTATGTTTGTTTTCAGTTTTCCCTGCTGAGATTTGCACTGTTTAATTTTCCCCAGGTCTGTTTGCTGACAGCAGCTTAGAGGTTCTTCAGAGGGAGCTGGCATGGGAGTGTGACTACAAGAGGGAGGCAGAGTGTGCCAAAAAGTTCAGGTAGGTTTATGTGTCATATAGAACCATAAAGACTCCTACACTGAAGCCCACATTATGAGCCACTACTCACCATTTAACTTAACAGAATATAAACCATCCCAGGTCATCTTTGAAGTTTCAGGATGATTACTCTATAATTAGATAGATCGCTGCTGCTACAACACTGAATAAATATTGCACAGACTGTACACTCTGAAGGCTCTACTCCTTTGATATTTTGGGTCCTGATAAAAATTCAAAGCTTTGTACTTTTAAGATTTGTACTATAGATTTTTGTATTTGTTTTTTTTTATATTTATGTAGTTTTTAGAGGTATTCTACTATAATATAACTGCAACTACTGCTAACTCCATTATTATTAAATATGATTATTATTGTTGTCATGATTACAATTTTGGAGACAGGCTGGATTTCTAGTTAGTAGATTTAGTTTCTTGTCAGACTTCATATTAAGTCATTTAGTCATTGTTAACTATTTTTTCTACACGATTTCACATATATTTTATATATTCAGCAAATGCACAAACCATTCTTCATGAAAGGGTCATTTTTGTTGTTTTCCTGACCATTTGTATCTGGCCTCCAGGTCCTTGCTGGAGGGAGACGAGTTTTTCCAAGTCCCTGAGGTGATCGATGAGCTGTCAGGCCGCACAGTGCTGGCCATGGAGCTGGTACAGGGAGTCCCACTGGACCGCTGTGTAGACCTGGACCAGGAAACCAGGAACCAGGTACTGGTTGACTCAACAGGCACATGGTTCCCATGTGTCATGTAATCTCCTCAGTGAGTTTTGCACTGGAGACAGAGAGAGTCGGTGAATTTGGTTAATTCTCTGGGTTTTTGAGGTATTTCAGAAGCTTTTACAAATTATACTATGAATGAATGAATTGTTCTTGATCAGGCGACATTATCAAATTTTATTATTGTATTATATGGTACTACTCAGTTTTGTTTTCTCTTCACCAAAGCTATATCACACCGGGGAACCAGAAATGAAAAACCAGTTTCAAGTAATCAAAGTGCTGGAATCTGTCAATTTATGGAACGTGAAAAACAGGTCATGGGATTTAACCTTAGACTGTAAAAAATGTTTACATAAGGGCCATGGTGAGAACACTGCATAGTTCATGCAGTAGTGCATGCTCTATGTGGCTGAATGATCTAGCCCTTCACAGTCTGTACCTCTAACTATAGGAACCAATTGGGGCTGAAACCCAAATGACAAGTAGAAGGAACAGATTGCATCGCTCTGTTCCTCTACCCTGGGCTTTTGTTGAAATTTTATGTATTGCATCTCTGTATTCTTCCCTGTGTTGGCAAAAGGAAGCATAATGTAGATCACTTTTTATTTGTAACATACATGGCAAATTGCCATAATGTGACAAGTGCAGAACTGAGCTGATTCATTACCCATTAACTCTCATAGAAACAATTCACTTGCTGGCTAATTATACAGCAGGACCTTTTCACAGTGTGAAAAGGACAGTAGCAGTGAAAATTAAACTGTGGGTCACTGCAAGATATATGCATTTATCATGATGTCTGTGAAGGTTCTCAGTCATCCAGGTCATAGTTATCCAACCTTTGTTGGTATGCATTTAGAGCATGACCCACAGAGAAGCAGCTTGTTTAGACGTGGTGATTATGTGGCAGTGCAATGTAACACAGTACCATGAAAAAGCCAGACCGAATAGAATAAGATATATTATGCACCAGAGCATAACAAGAGTTATAGCATGAAAATACCACATTTCTAATAATAACAGCATGGCAGTAAACACAGAACCTCTCCTCCTCTCTTCAGATCTCTTTCAACATCCTCCAGTTGTGTCTCCGGGAGCTGTTTGAGTTCAGGTTCATGCAAACGGATCCAAACTGGGCCAATTTTTTCTACAACTCTGACACCAACAAGGTGAGGGGAGTCTGCTAGTAAATGAAGTATCTAACACAGAAAGGGATGTCATGCTGACCCAAATATTTAATTGTACCCAATAAATTATCATTTGCAGCAGATGCATAACAGTTTGATCTTGTCTGTAGGTCGTTCTGTTGGACTTTGGAGCATGCAGAAGCTACCCAGAATCATTCACAGATGACTACATACAGGTTTGATGAATCACCCACCAGTGCGCCACATAACATGATTTATGCAACAAGATTTCTGTGAATAATTGAGCACTCAAGTCTTTGGCTAGATTTCTGAGGAACAATGGTGATACTACACATTTATATAAACATCGTGCAGACCAGCTTGCAGCTACGTCAATCTGCCAGTGCCTGTAGGTGGAAAGTTTTAAAAAGATGTGATTACCAAATCCATATCACCATTTTCTGTGTGTGTGTTTGTGTGTGTTGTGTGTTCAGGTGGTGCACGCAGCTTCTGTGGGTGATCGGGCCACTGTTCTTTCTAAATCGAAGGACCTGAAATTCCTGACAGGCTTCGAGGCCAAGGTAAAATATTTTAGTCTCTGCTGCCATGCTCATTTATTTTTGATATGGTTTATCCTCCTCTGTCTTTTCGGTCTTCTCCATTTATTTATATCTCTTCCCAAAACCGCTGTCTCACTCCCTGTGTCTGATGCAGTTTTCCTGCAGTCACAGTGCCTGGTCCTCCTCCTTCCTTAACACATTTTTTTTTTATAACTTTGCCACAGACTCCTGTTTTCAGCCCTTTCTGCCAAATAGAAAAATGTCTCAGAATTCATATATGTAATTCGCTGAAATTTGGCGGACACAAGTGGGTGCGGGTGAAGGAATGACTGTTACGTAAAACTTCTTGAAAGTGATGGAATTTAATATCGGATACATTTTATTTGCTTTGTCAAAGTCAGCAGTTGTATCTTTGAGTGAGTGCTGTAGTAAGTTGTTGCACAATTGTTGTACTGTGTGCTCTCCAAGTGTCAGCTAGTGACAGTGTTTTCCTTTTATACATAAAATCTTTATCCTAATATAATATAAAATGTAATTATGGAGAGAGGAAGGTATTCAAAAAAGGGAAGAAAACATTTTGTCACATAAAAAGCAATTGAGTTGGAGATATAAACGTGTATATATGTCAATTCCCACTACCCTAAAGCGCTCTTTAGGTTATAACATCTCTAGTTATAGGTGTACGCACTGTGTTTGTGTAGGCATGTAGTGTACACTTCTCTCTAAAACAGATTTCAGCTTCTATATTGAAATCTTAGTTCAGTTGATTATTATCCACACACAATAGACTTGCACACTGGTAGCTATTTTAATACGTCCATGCTCCCTACCAGGCCTTTGAGGACGCCCATGTGGAGGCGGTGATGATCCTCGGTGAAGCCTTTGCGTCTGCAGAGCCCTTTGACTTCGGCACCCAGAGCACCACCCAGCGCATCCAGAGCCTCATCCCTGTCATGCTACGCCACCGCCTCACCCCTCCGCCTGAGGAGACATACTCCCTTCACCGCAAGATGGCCGGCTCCTTCCTCATCTGCTCCAAACTGAACGCACGTATATCGTGCAGGGACATGTTCCTGGATGTGTACAACACCTACAACCAGAGGAGGCAGGCGGAGCATGCAGCACGGGCCAGTGCTTAGACGCTCAGGGACAAGGTTGCTAAATATAAATAAATACGTGTAGGACTTTTTTCCAGAGTTGGCTGCTAAGTAAAGGGACGGAAAAGATGGAGTCTTTAATCTTGAAGTGGAGACACTGGATGAGACAGGCCTAAGACTAACGGACTACGGAAACATGCTCTAATGAGGACCATGAGTGTGCTTGACTTTCTGTGCCTGTCTTCTTTCAGAGCTACAGTTCACTGACATCAGTGTGAGGGTGTAATGATGTGGGCGATCCCACCACAACATCACTCGAGGCTTGACTAAGCTCTCACTCTCATGTACAGACAAACAAATACTAAACTATGACATGGAATTTGATTATTTTGTTTCAACAAAAATGTGCTAAAGCCCGAATGGTTAATATTACTGATTCAATCTATATGTTAATTGAAGAGAGGATTTAATTCATTTTGAGTGTTTGTTGGTGCGTGTTTGATCATATTGTGCCAAAGGTTATAGGTCTCTTGTCACAGCAAACACTCTACACAGTGCTGCAGTACACTTTGTGTGCAGTTTATCAAAAGGCATGATGTTGTGTCTCATTCCTTTGTGGTCGCCTGGCTAAAATGAATGAATTCTGACTCCTACTCACTGTGACAACAAGGTTGACCGTATTTCCAAGAGAACGGGTTTCTTCTGTCTTAAAGGACACACAATAAGCCCTGCATTGCCTAGCTGTTGCCGCCAAGTGCTCTCTTTTGTTAGGAGGACTTTGTGTCCTGCCTGATGAGTTGGCAAATAAAGCTTTCTCCTAAATGTGATGACTGGCAGACCTAGATGAGCAGATTATTAGAGGAATTAGTGAAGACAGTCTAATGGGATCCCAGTGAGTAATGGCCTTATGGCATTATAAAGTATATTTGACATATAATGTGATATATTGTCAGTGCTTTTTGATGTTTGAACACTTCTTTATAACAGATATGTGAAATATAACCTACAAAGCAGTGTGCTGTGCATTGTTTTTTTTAATGACTGGCAGGAGTCAAGAAGAGGCTGTAAGCCGTGGATGTCCTTCACTCTGTATTGATCTTTCCATTTCAGTTTTAGACCTCTTTGGGAAATTTCATTGACCTGGGTGCTGCGTTAGACATAATTTTTCACCTACACTCACAAAATATAAAACTTGAGCTAATGGTGGCATTGATGGGTCTATTTTTTCAGAAACTATTTCTGTTTCAAGGCAGTGCTGCCTATTTGATCTTCAATCAAGCCATTACAGCACTACAGGACTGTCTGCAGGCTGCTCACAAATGTTATTGTTCACACAGGGTGAAGTAATATGTGAGGCCTTCACTGACATCGAAAAAACCTGATAGAGAAAGATGCAGCGTTTAACTGTATCAACATTAGTACTTGCTGTTTGTGTGCCTCCACTGAGATTTGTTACATCCTGCACAATACAGCTGTTCCAACGGTGAGGCTGGCTCCGATACACTACATCGAAATCACAGTTTATTTTTCGGAGTTTTGGGAATTGGCCACAGTTAATAAGTGCAGCACATGCTGAGAAGAAAAAGCACATTCTTCTCTTGTAGTTTCCTACACGGAAAGTTGGAGCGTTTCTCTGCGTGTAAGAAGCAGCTGGCTTCAGTTTATTGGAGGAGAACTGGCTCTTTTTGGCCTCAGTCTCAGACTTTTCATTGGGGCTAACGCTGGACTGGTGTGGGGTGATTTCTACCAGGACCTGTTCATTTATATGACATGGCGCATGCCAGGAAACACATTGTAAGGGTTAATTTTCTGATTACTTAATGTTGGCGCAGTGAAAAATCTGTAAAGGTCTGCTGGGGACAACACTGAACATGAAGGGACAGTGGCGGTCTCTTTGCCTAGTATGCTTGTGCTGTTTATGTCAGGCTGAACTGGCTATAATATGCTGAAACCTTACTGTTAGTTTTCTGTCTTCAGCTATTATTATTCCCTGGAGACAATAACTATATTAGGTCTGCTTATTTTTCATTTTTATTTTAGTTCATTGTATCACTGTAATATGTATCAGGGGGGCTGTAGCTACCATTGCTGAAACCATTTTCTGAATATTTTATTCCAGTATATTTTTTAGGCTCAGTATCATTAAAGATCCCCCAAACATGTTTTAAGATTTAAAAATAGTCTGCTTTGAAGTATAATTTTTGTCTAATTGTTTTTCTACAATTTTTTTTGAAACCCATTTACTCTAAATTTGTGAATATACATATATTTTTCATTTCTAAAGTTGAACTACTCAAAAGGCCATCCTCAGTGTTGGTGGTGACTTCAAGTTTCCACATCATACTTGTAAGTTGGATACTCGATGCTGATTGGCCTCCAGACTAGTTTTGATGTCACAAAATCCTGCTGGTACGTCCACTTGCTGAACTGAGATTTAAGGTGAGTACAGAGGAACTTTCCCTCTTCAGCAGATGAATGTGAAAACAACCTTCTAGTATATCAGTATATCATTTTGCAGAGTTAAGTTCAAATATCCAAATTACATGACAAAAAGACAAGAGGGGACTGTAAATTTGACTAGTTTTAGGCCAAAAAATGCATTCAGCATTTCACAACATCTTTAAATCGAAATGCCTGTGGTTTTCATGTTGGGAAATACAATTTAGCAGCGAAAATAATTGAACAGTTAACTGAATAAATAAAATACAAACAATTCAAATAATAATATTACCATTATGTTCATTACTTAAATGTAAAGAGGTTTTAAGGCTGGCCACTGACCCAATAGCCGACTGAAACATAAAGAGCCTGGTGTTATTCAATAGAGTGCATTTAACCTATATTTCTTGCTCACTGTAATGGCCTGAGGACATGAGTTTTAGTCCACAATGGCAACCTGCAAAGCCTGAAAGCAACCTTGAGCAAGGCACCTGCTCCCTACCTACACTCCCTGGTGCTGTTCAGTCTGAACCCCAACGACTTTCTACAAGCAAAATGACAATCTCCGCACAGGGGTGAATTGGAGTAAAAATCACTGCGGCTAAGATGCCGCACGGTGGCGCAGTGGAGTAACTGAAACTGAACCCAGCTTTTTTCTCCTCTTTTCTTTTCTGGAAAACATCAATGGGGAGAGTAGATTTGCATGTCCGGCTGTCTGTGCCAATGGGCGCACTGGGAAGGCTGGGTTAGCGGGTGGAGCCGGTGGTAGCAGCTCAGTTAGTGCACAGTCAACAACCAAAGCATCCGATATTACTACAGATACACCCATTTCACCGAAATCTCCCTTGAATCGCTGTTGTACACCTTTTTATTTTGTGTATGTATGCGTGCGTGTGTGTGCGCGCGCAGCGGCCAGGTTTATTTGCGGCTCCACATCGCCTCCACGCATCGCTTTTCACAGTGCGGATAAGGACGATTTTGTGAAATTACCAATTTAAACATTAGTCTTGTGTCCGGGGTCCTGGATTTACACAGAGGAGGAGCGGAGAGCCGATCATCCGTCGTTCTCTTGGGTGAGTTCACCGGATTCCCGTCCAATCTGGCATCCCTGTTTACTGACACTCTCAGGGTTATCTGGAGACCCGGCAATGTCTTTATAATGAATGAATCCACAATCAAGAAGTGCACGATCCACTCAAAGCCCTCACTGGACCCTTGCTTTCTGAGTTACGGGATGTTTGGATACAAGTACAACGCTTTCAGGAAATGGACCTCGCCAGTGGGCCCATAGTGTGAAATGAATGAAATGTGGCAGCTCCAGCCTTTGATAGCGGTTTACACCTCTAATCCATAACGAGAGAGAACAAGAACTCAGTATGTCTTAGTAGGACTCTGATGAGCTCTTACACAAAACTACCGGCACACAGATAGTCTCAATATGAGGATTCTCTTAGCCTATGAATACTGGTGCCACATTAATTTCAAAAGCTATAACTTCTATTGAAATAGCCTAGCTCCCTAGCCTATTATGATTATATGAGACACCGATCATTGGCAGGATTTTTAGGTTATTACGTCATTATTGGCGTGGGAATGAGATAATGTGACATCGATTGAGCTGTAAAGAGTCACGTAGCCTAATGTGGATTGTTTGGGGTCATTATTGACACATAGGTTTGCGGTGTTTGTCGGTATTTTTTCTCCGGGACAGCATGGCCACTGAAACACGCGCCCTGAGTTTGAATATGTAACACCACACTTCTACCTGTCCGCAGGACTCTCTCCATCTCTCTCCACTGCACCATGCTGTGTGTGTTAATTGTGTCTTTTTGGCTTTGGTTGCGTCATTCTCAAACTTCTTCAGGCCTTATTCTTTGTTGGGGGGGGGGGTGCTGCAGCTTACTGGGACAGACATAGAACAGGAGGAGGAAAACAGTGTGGAATTCAAATGACTTAGAGACGGCACCTATAATGGTCACTCAGTTACACACTTGGCACGTCTTCCTATGTAGGCCCAGTAAGTGCATGCCGCGCCATTGTTTGTGGAGCTCCATCTGCTCAGTGACATGGCATTCCTCAGACAGCCAGTCATGCTGTTAGGGGGTGGTCTACCCTGACCCTACCCAGAGAAAGAGAGAGAGAGAGAGAGAGAGAGTCACATGGGATGTATTAAGAGAGTAGGTGCAGGGCTCAGGGTGTCTCAGCCAACACGAACTAGACCACCTGAATAGACAGCTCCTGGGTCAGACTGGAGGGCTAGGTACGAACCAGGATTGGGTTTAGTGCAGCACTAAATTTGGGACCTGACCTAGAGTTATGCTGGAGCTAGAACTACAGGTTCCTAAAGGTTCCTTATGGGCTAAATTTGGTTGGGACCACGAGCTGGATTAGTCTAGCTTTAGGCTATGGCTGGGGCTAGAGGGGACTAGATTTGGTGTGGAGCTGGTGCTCAATGAAGGGTAGGTTTGGCCTAAAGCTAAGACTAAATAGCCTAGAGAAAGGTTAGGTTTAGTCTGGAGTAGGGGCCTGTGAAAAGGCTATGTTTAGTTAGAACCTGGGGCTGTAGAAGAAGGCTAGATTTGGTTTATAGCTAAGACTAGAGGAAGGCAAGATTTGGAAGTATTTCAAAACCAAGGGGCTGCTGGATGGGCTCTGATGTAGCTTATCACTGTTGCAACTCAGTTATCACAACTAAAACATAACTGCAACGTACCAGCCCCATCCACACAGCAATACTACACACACACACACACACACACACACACACACACACACACAATCCATTTCCCCTCTACCACTGCTCTGATTGCTGCATTAGGACTTGGCTGTCTTTTGTTGTCCACACACACACACACACACACACACACACACACACACACACACAACACACACACACATGCACACTAGGGGGAGGGTTGGCGCAGCTGAGACCATAATACAACAGGGATCAAAGGTCATCCAGCTGGCCAATCAGGGGTCGTCTGGTGGTGGAGGAGGGCGTAGCCCCCCTTTGTGCTGGTCAGGGTGGGTCTGCTAAACAAGCGGCTCCACTTCCAGCCCCGGCCCTGCTACTGCCGGCAGCCACACTGTGCTTCCTCAGGGCCAGTCACACCAGCCTCTGGACACTTCAATAGAATTCAGGTCTGGTCTGTTGCTGGTCCAGTTTAGAGGAGGTCCTCTATTGGTTTAGGCCTGGATTTCTGGTTTGTAATCAGCTGCTTCCTGAAAATTTAAATTGTTGAGCCTTCACAAAGGAAGTTTATACGCACAAGAAGATATGACTTAAACCAAAGAATATGCATACAGCTGCACTGAGGTATATTTTCTTAGATGACTGCTCTGGCGCATGTTGGCTGATAGAGTTTAGAGGATGTACGGTGTTCCACTGCTTGTATGTACTCTGCAGTTGTAATGCGTGTGTGGGGGGTGTTAATGAATGAAACTAAACCCTACAACTAAAACCCTTAAGTTGTCTACAGAATTCTATTTCTGGTGGTGGGGATTAATTAAAGAAATAGACTATGATAATGAGATTTGAAGTATTTAAAAGATGGTGATGAGAGGAAGGGTGGAAAAAGGAGAGTGGTGGCAAGAGGAAGTGCTTTGAGAGACTGAGCAGGGAGCTGAGAAAGACAGAAAGATTGAGGCTTCAGGGGAACAGATAAGTGAGAGAGTGACAATATAAAAGAACAAGAGAGAGAGACGAGCTGAACAGAAGGGAGAGCGAAAAGTGGGAATTAGCCAACAGGGACGCTGTAAACCATTTGTTTCCCGGTCACTCTCTTTAGTTTGTGGCAGAAACTCCTCTCCTCACTGGATGTGATCAAGTCAGTCTGCACAGAACCTGCGACACAGAAGATGTACTTGTCTTCTAACATTTACGTCCATGTCATCCTCACTTTCTCTCTCACGCACACACACAGTTCCAACTCTGCTGTCTGATGCTTAAGTGCCTTCAGTATGTGCTGAGTGCAGTTATCTGATTTCTACAGGCTAGTTAAATGCAACCACTCCTTTCCCTTATTTGGTTCCATTACTGCACACACTAATGGCATGCTCACAGTGTATCGGCCTATTGTTTGGTTTATATGTCTGTTTGTGTGCTCTTATTGTTGTGCATTATATTGAGCTGCAGCGATAAATGATTGATGCAGTGGATTTGAATGCCAGTCTAGTGGACACTCATGTGTGAACGCAGCGATTTGTGTTTTTTTTCTCGGTGTGTTTGACCATGCGCGTGTCTGTGTGTGTAAATGTGTGTGCGTATGTGTTTTTCTGACGATCAGCAGTTTATTTCTTTGCTTCAGTGGCTTTTTTCTCTGCAGATAACAAGGAAAGTGGAAATGGGTCTTTCTCAGCAGCCACAACTCCGACTGGAGCGCTCATCGCAACTAATAAATGTCACTTTGAGTTGCGAAGGTTGCATTTTTGGTCTCATTTTTCTCTTGATTTATTTTTTGGGGATGACCTATTTCAGCCTGTTTAGCTGCTGAAGCTCAGATGCAATGGCTGGATGGAGGATGTGATATGCAAAAAAAACCTAAAATGCTTGAAAAAGAAAACAAGCCTCTGAAATGCCACGTCCCTCCCTCAGGGTTTGATTTGATCTATATCCTTTTCCATGCTTTTAGCAACTGCTTTGCTTGCTGCCTGTCGATTGTTTTCACATCGTTTGTCCCAAATTACACCTAGCACCTACGGTGAACATCCAACACAGAGAGCTTTTAACCCCAAACCTCCCTCTGCAGTGTGAACACACGTTTGTGCTGGTTTTGCACAGTCTCTACAAGAAGTGTTGGCTGCCTACAGAGGAGACTTAACACAGTCTCAGTTTGAGAGTCATGGATATAATAACGAAAATATTAATCATCTCTTCTCTCCATTACTTAACTGGTAAAATTTGAAAAGTAAAACATGGACTAAAGTGGATTTGGGGTTTGAGCAATAGATTGACATTTTGGGAAATGATGCTTCTTAGCTTTCTCAGTTACATGAGAAGAGCCATACCACTCTTGCGTCTGTAGGCTAAATAGCTTAGCTTAGCAAAAAGACTAGAAGCAGCGGGAAACGGCTAGCAGGGCTCTGACAAACGATAATAAAAAATCGGCATACCACTAATTAACACGTCATATCTCATTTGTTTAGTCTGTACAAAAACCAAAGTGTAAAACTAGTGTAAGTGCCAGTAAAGCCAGAACATGTTGAGCTGTGG